>JBBPJV010000204.1:0-35568 GCA_038088915.1 Sutorius aff. eximius
TGACTTAAACCTACAGCCATAACCATATAACCTAATTGAGATATTGTACTGAAAGCGATTATTCTTTTTAAATCATTTTGTACTAATCCACAAGTAGCTGCAAAGAAAGCTGTACTACGCTCTCCATTTTCACGCGGCCGCCAAGATGGATCAGCGATATCGTTCTGCGTTGGAAGGGGCGTCGCATTGGACGAGCCTTGCGACTGCCCGACGCGGTGTGTACTCGCTTTGGGTCGATAGCTTCCCCATCCTCTCGTCCGGAAACCCTCTGGGGAACTCGGGGGTTCGCGCAGAGGTTGGGTCCCGTTAATCGAAGGACTGCTCTCCTGGGACGCAACTTTGGGAGTGGGTGGGGGGGTGAAACCCCCATAAGTCATCAACAGATTTTGAATCTCCGTGTACTTCATGCTGTTGTTGCCCATTTTGACCAATAGTCTATACTTGCCCCCGAGGGACGTGACATCCTTCCAGGCATTACCGATGTCCTGGGTCGTCGCAAGACCCCTATCCAGAATCATCCACAGCACTTCAGGTTCGGCGGAGTCCAACGCAACGGAAAGAAGCGAATCTGGTGGCGAAAGGCCATAGATAGCATCATGATCCTCTTCCTTTGGGTCATATGACTCGAAGAAATAGTTGAGAATCTGGATGTGGCCTTGGTGCAGAGCGATATGAAATGCCGAAAACCCAAACGAATTACGTTCCTCAGGATCAGAACCTAAGGGGAAAGAATCAGGATTTGCTGTAATCCAACGGTCATTAAATGTGCATGGGCTCACTGTGGGCATCAAGCCATTCCACCAACTCGGCGTCGCCGTGCTGCGCAGCAATATGCGAGAGCGTTTCCATTGGGTCCTCAGGATATATTGGGACGTAATTCTCGCAGCCCATCTTGATCTCTCCGCCGGCAGGATCGACACCATCTTCCCAAATACCTTTCTTAACCTTGGATGGCTCTCCAGCGCGTGCAGCTGCAAATGTAGCCGATCGCAAGGTTTGAACACGTTGCTGCTGCAACTGTTCCGCCTGAGCAGCTTTCTTGCGCCGGTTCTCGGCTTCCGCTTTCTTGGAAGCTGCTTTTGCTCTCTGCCGTTCCTCAGCCTCTTTACGTTCTGATTTCGTTGATGAGTACTTCATGTGACGCTGGTGATGTTGTCGACGCACCCTTTTCACGCATTCGCGCTTCGAATGCCTTGCGTTCTGCCTTTTGTTGGGTCCTGCGGATCTCTGCGTGTTCTCTCTCTTCTCTCGTGCGTCTCAGGCGAGCTTCGTATTCTTCCCGTGTCTCAGGGGCTTTATGAGCACGACGACGATGTGGGTCGCCTGCGGGTGCGGGTTATATTAAAGGTCAGTCGAGATAAGCGTAGTAAGACATGGGCCCATACGGGTACGAGTATAACCGCGCCCTGTGCGACCGTTCAGCACCTCTTCGAAAAGAAACCTGATACGCAGGATGTGGGATAAGTATCGGAGCGGAACAAGGATACCCACCTAAAGAACCTTAGACGTTCTGCGTCTGACTCGTAGTCTTCATCGTAGTAGTAACACTCGTCGTCGTCGTCGAAATAGTCGTCGTATTCGTCATCGCTGTCCTGCATATACCCCCACCCACAATAGGGGAGTGGCTCAGAAGGCGAGTGGTGTGCCTGGAGGACAGCATATGCCTCGCTGAGCTGCTGGAACTGCGCGGTCGCCTCCTCGTTGCCCTGATTCTTATCTGGGTGCGTACGGAGAGCGAGCTGTGCGTTTCGCTCGGTAAACGCGCTGAAACGCAAGACGGATACCCACTTGTTTGTACGCGGACCGGACCTGGTCCATCGACGCCCCCTGTACGTAGATTTAGAGCCACCCAAGGACTGTGTCCGGTTTCCTACCTGCTCGAGCCCGAGGAGAACGTACGCATCGCCGACAGAGGACTGCTTGACCATACTGGTGTGGCTGGCAATGGCACAGCCATAAAAAAAAAAAGCGCGCGACGCGATGGACGCGCCACTCAATTCGCCACAGCAATTAGCCGGATGCACTCGGGCGCAGGTTTACCGGACAACGCGCCTTCCACCATGTCTCCGCCCATCCCTATACCGACGCACGAACCCACACATGGATTCATTCTCTCTGGATTGTTCGGTGACAAGTGCGTCGTATTCTTTTCGAGCACGGATTCAAGCTCACGAGCCCAAAAAAGTGCAGCCCGTACTTCCAGGCAGGCTTTGGGCTCATGGTACTCGACCTACACCGTGTCTACACGTTCACGTCTGATTTACTCCTAGGGGGTTGGTGTGGGCCTGACAGCTCTTCGCCAGGGCCTCGTTATAGGCTCGACTGCGCTCCGTCGCCGCATGCTTGTTTCCCTCGAGATGAACAATAAAGATCATGCATATGAATGGTTCCTGGCGTGGATGGCCCACAACGCGAATACTTCATCACACCGTGCCGCACACACGTGGCTGCGCAGTCACCACCTGAGTGTCGAAACCGCGTTTGAACAGAGAAGCAATGGAAGCTCTTCGGCACTTTTCAGACTCGTTGCGGGCCCCGGAATACACTGGTTCAAGTACCGCGGAGCATGGATGCAGGTCTGTTGTTGTGTCCTCGGAGAATACAGCGATTGGATCCGTTGTGTTGACCAGTGATTTTGAAGATGAAACGGGAGCGTGAGACGCGCTCGATGCAGCTTATGTCTGGCACTCCATGGGAGACGGTAACATTGACAACACTCTCACGGGATAGAGACCTCTTTCCGCACCTCCTTACGGAAGCCCGTGATCTGGCTCTAAAAGGTCAAGAAGGTAAACTTGTCATTCGCACCGCATGGGGCATAGAGTGGAAACCATTTGGTCAACCCAGAAGGAAACGTCCGCTGCATAGTGTTGTGCTAGACACGGGTGTGAGTGACAAAATTGAACGTGACGTTCGCGCCTTCTTGGGACGACGACAGTGGTACGCAGATCGAGGTAAAGACACTTTCCAGACCAAGTCGTGAAAATTGAAGTCACCACCCAGGTATACCGTATAGGCGCGGATACCTCCTTCATGGACCTCCAGGATCGGGGAAGACGTCGTTTATTCAGGCACTCGCTGGTTCGCTATCTTACGATCTTTGCCTTTTGAACCTCTCAGAACGCGGCCTTGCGGACGATAAATTGATCCACCTCTTGTCCAATGCTCCGGAACGCAGCTTCATCCTCATCGAAGATGTGGACGCTGCTTTCAATAGGCGGGTGCGAACGAGCGATGACGGGTGAGTCCTTCTCAATGTCCCAGAGAACGCACATAGAGCCACTGAATAGGTACCAGTCTTCCATCACGTTTTCAGGTTTTCTGAACGCACTTGACGGAGTCGCGTCGGGAGAGGAAAGAATCATCTTCATGACCACGAATCACCCAGATAAACTCGACCCAGCACTCATCCGACCAGGTCGCGTCGACCTCAACGTGCTGGTGGACGATGCCTCGCCAACACAAGCAAAAACACTATTCACCCGTTTTTATGGAGAAAGCGAGGAAGTATCCAGAAAAGATGTTGATCGCATGGGGCAACAATTAGAGGAGCTCACGGCGACGGAGATGTACCACGGGCGCCGGATAAGCATGGCTGCCCTCCAGGGTCTATTCATCCGGAATGACGCCAAGGATGTTGTGGCAGAGTGCCGTGAGCTGTTCGTGGACAGACGGACATGACAGACAGGTGGTATACAGTATGCACACGTCCACATGTACCGTCGACCTGGACAGAGAGGAAAGGGACCATAGAATAATCAAAAAGTAGGCTTGCGCTTCCGCCCGGTGTATTTTGAGTCTCGAGGGACACCTTCCTTCCCTCTCTGACGGTAGAGCTGTGGGGGAGAATGATTTCAGCGCAAAGGATCCGCGAAGACCTCGGATGGGCTCACTTCTTTCTTTTTCAATATCCAATCTCTGTCTTTGACGGTCTTCCGCCTCCCGCTGCGATCATGCTTCTTTTCTTTTTCCCTTCTCTTCTCGAACGGTACCTGTTCGTCCATTGTCTCTAGACCTTTCGGCAACTGCTGCTGTTGTCCGCCTCCCCCACCACCGACAAACAAGCACAAGAACACCTTTTTCGCCTTCTTGGAATTCGGGTAATCGACGACGATACCACCACCGAAGCCGGCCTTTTGTGCTATGGAGGTGATGAGCTGTATTTGGTCATCCGAGGATGGGTAGAATTGGAGCACGACCCGTGAGGGGTTACGCAAGGCGGAGTAGAGCGTCGTAAAAAACCGATTTAGACGGTGCGGAGGCGACGACGTCGGATGGGACGTTTCTGCGTTCAACAACCACTGAAGAACGGATATGCTGCAGAGACGAGAAGCGCGTCTGCGGGAGGATGAAGGTGATGAAATGTGTGTTACCTGATGGCACCGTCAAAGCTCCCCGGGCGGAAACCAAACCCTTGACCGACATCTTGCAGGAACAGGTCGCCCTCCACCTCTCTTTCTAGCGCCACCTCTGAATTTGGGTGTCGTAATTTAGACCTCTGTATGTCTAGTCCTTGGATCGACTCACCGAGCATACTCGGAGCAACGTCTACTCCCGCCCAGATATACCCCTCCTCGTCGAGTATCTCCCCCGATAAACCAGACCCGCATCCAATGTCGAGAAGGAATCCCGATTGATCTGGTGGCAAATTGAGCAGCTCCAAGGCGCGGTAGGTCATATCCGCCTGGATCTGCTGATTCCGGGTGCTTGATAGCTGTCCAGGGTGTCTGTCGCGAGGGAAAACGAAAGCGACTCACTTCATAGTATACTTCTTAGCCTCGGCATCGCCGTAGTACTAACGGTCAACGTCAAAGGAGTATGACCGCATCAAGCGAGGGTGACATACGATTTCTGGTGGTGCTTGAAGTTCTGGTCTCGACATGGTCTACTGGTCTCGGTTGATCCTTTTCAGCGAGTGAATTTACAAGTCATGGACTCTGCGATAGATTTCGAGTACGACATGCGATGAGTGCTGCTAGGCATACACATGGCCGCGAAGAAGACAGCACGTGATCTTTATCGCAGACAACCAACTCTACATCGCCAACGATGGCGACGACGAGCAAGCAGTACAAGGCCATCGGCGAGGACCTATGGAAAAGTCGTACAGAGAAAACCGTGAGGCATCATCCTACGGTTTCTCCCGGTCGGACTAACTCATACAACAGAATGCTGAGCTGTTTGCACTGACATATGGTGCTCTTGTCGTGCAATTGATTCAGGATTATGAAGACTATGCCGAAGTCAACAAACAGCTCGAGAAAATGGGGTACAACATAGGCATACGATTAATCGAGGATTTTCTCGCAAAGAGTTCGCTCGGCCGGTGTGCTGATTTCAGGGAAGTGGGCGAAGTCGTAGCAAAGGTGCGTGCCCTCGTGCCCTCTGAAAGGAGTCATCCCGAAATCCTACAAGGTCGGGTTCAAATCGTTCCTGAACATCACGCCCGTGGTCACGCATACTGCGCCAGTATCGAGGCCAAACAGCACCCAGCAACAAGGCGCCGTAGCCGGTTCATCGTTCATTCTCACTTTGGAGGAGAATCCCCTCGCAGAGTTTGTCGAACTGCCGGAAGAGGCTCTTGAAGGCGGTCTATGGTTTAGCAACGTGCTATGTGGTGTCATCAGGGGGGCTTTGGAGATGGTGCGTAGCGGTGCTCCTTCCTCACAGGCGTGTCATGCCCCTCACCGTGCTGTAGGTACAAATGCAGGTGCAGACAGAATTTCTGTCGGACGTACTACGGGGGGATGAAAGCACCGAAATTCGCGTCACGTTGCTAAAATACCTGGAAGAGGAAGTGCCTGTAGGCGACGATTAAGCTCACCTGTATTTCTAGATCCAGACGGACTGCTAATGCGAATGATGGATTCATTGCCATTCCGTGTGTCAGGAACTCTATGCATGTCGAATGTCTCGAAAACCTCGATATGGATGTAGTACTGTATGGCGTGCTCATAACGTGTTCAGCCAAAGCGGTTGACCCTGTTGAGCTTCCTCGCCGTCTTTGCATTTGATTGGGTATTCTGTCCTCTGACAGGCAAACCCATTGCGTGCCTCTTCCCCACATAACTGCCGATCATCCTGAGGTGAGCAATGTTCTCCCTCACAACGCGCCTCGCCTCCGACTCGATCTTCAGGGTCTTCAGCGGATCTGGAGGACCTGACATCGAGTCCTCGAAGGCCTTTCGTCGAATATCTTCCATGGGCGCGAAGACAAGGAGAGGCTTGTAATCCGGGGAGGCGAGCGGCATGCGACGGAGTGGTGGTGCGGTGGAGGGAGAAGCGAGAAAAGAGGCGAGCTCGGTGACCTGAGTTGGTGTGAGGTCCCGTATTTTTTGCCGGTCGTGAATTTGTAGTCGAGCACAGAGTCGATGGGCTGTCTTGTTTCCGACGCCATAGAACGTCGTCAACGCTCGCTGGGATGGACATTAGAGAATAAGGCGATGAGTTGCACGATACGTACCCTTGCATAATGTAAGTCTGGCAAAAGCACTCCAAGGACGTGTACCATCTTCTGACGGGGATGGCACTGAAGGAAGATGGCAGACAAATTTGTACTCCGCACGTTGCGCTTTGATTCGTACTCACACCTCCCGAGCCAGACCAACTGAATTTACGTCAACAAAATAGTTGAAAATGTCGACCAGTAAAGCAGAAGGACGTCGCCAGGACGATCTCGTTAAACAACGTCTTCAGAATCGTGAAGAGTACGAGCGACAGAAGCAAAATCTCATCAACGAGACCGAAAAGTCACGTCCTTCAGCAAACAAGTTCGTGGGGCAAAATGACTCCATGGAAGACACCCTCAAGAACAACACGATTGGTCTTGTCCACTTGGAAGACTTCCAACAAAGGAGGAAGGCGCTGGAGGAAGCAAAAGCGCGGGAAGCAGCGCGTACGAATGAACTCAAGTAAGTCAACATTTCCGTCGGCTTCACCGCGCGGTTCGACGTGTAAGGGCGGGTGGCTAATAGTACGTGGAGCACTTGTTTAGAGAGGAAACAAAGAAGGTGAAAAAACGCAAGAAGGCAAAGTCGACGCTATCTTTTGCCATGGAGGATGATGAGGGTGACGAAGAAGCGTCTTCTCGCCAAACTCCAGACTCTGAACCTGCAGTGAAACGCGCCAAGTTCGGCAAGAACCCCAATGTTGATACATCTTTTCTCCCTGACCGTGAGCGGGAAGAGGAAGAAAGAAGAGAAAGGGAGCGCCTCCGTCAAGAGTGGCTCCGAAAGCAAGAGGAACTCAAAGCAGAGGAAATCGAGATCACTTACTCTTATTGGGATGGTAGTGGACATAGGAAATCCGTGGTGGTACGCCTTCTCGATCAACTGGCTAAATTGCCTTTTTCGAGCCTTTTTTTTTTCCAAGTGTAAGAAGGGGGACACCATCAGCACCTTCTTGGAAAAGTGTCGACAACAATTCCCTGAGCTTAGAGGAGTCAGCGTTGACAACTTAATGTACATAAAGGTGCGACTTCTTCGGTTCTCACCTATGAAGGCGTGCTCTGACCTGTCGTTCATCTCTCAAGGAGGATCTTATAATACCAGGAGTATGTAATCCACTTGTACCGATTGCTATGAGGTTGACATTATGTAGCATTATACTTTCTATGACTTTATTGTCAACAAAGCCCGGGGGAAGTCAGGACCCCTCTTCAACTTTGATGTCCACGACGATGTCCGCCTTCTTGCCGATGCAACAAAAGAGAAGGATGAGTCACACGCCGGGAAAGTTGTGGAACGGAGCTGGTACCAGAGGAACAAGCACATCTTCCCTGCTTCACGATGGGAGGTAAGTATTAATGACTCGGCATTTTCTGTCACTGATAGACATGTACAACGCTAGATATACGACCCGGAGAAGGATTATGGAAAGTACACGATTGCTTGATCAGTCTCGTTACCATACGTGTTGTACTTGGATGTGCAATGCAGTGTGCGACAACCGGTCGAGCTCAAGCTATCGAGCCCATCTGCGAAAAATCACAACAAAATGAGATGCCAGGACCGTGGATTGAACACGGGACCTCCAGAATCCGAAGGAACTTCAGTCTGTTGCTCTCCCAGCTGAGCTACCCCGGCGATGTTCTTCTTCTTCCCGGAAATCTCTACGTAGACGGTCGTTCCCTCAGAATTGTGTATTGATTACGAATCAGACCATCCCACTTTGACTCGGGCTTTCGTCTCTTCCACAGGTATAAAAGATGGACAATGTCTCACCCATCCGATATATCATACACTTCTTACCACGATGTTCACACAGCTACACGCTGGACCGTACACCGTCAGTGGCTCGAGCGATTCGACCAACCCGATCGCCTTGGATCATGTGGCACCACCCTCCGAGGCGTCCCGGTCGAAACCCAGACTAATGGGCCAACCCGCGAACGACGATCCGACTCTGATGCTACCTATATGCCACTTCAAGCCCTTTGACGAGCACCTTGACGAGCTGTTCGCGACGCCGACCTGGCAAAAGGACCTCGAGGACTATTTCGCGACCATCTTCAGTAAAGCTATCTTGTCAGAGTGCCTCACTGACGAACTGGTCACAGGAACACTGCAGATCGTCGGAAAGCCGACACGGAGAAGGACGCGCGCGCTCGCACTAACAATATATATGCAATGGATGCGTGTGCAATTTCGTTTCAAGGACACGAACGCATGTGGTCCAGAAATCGCTTCGCTCATCTCGAGGATTGCCAAGCATCTAAGATTGGTCTCCGTCTACGCTCAAGACGACTTTCTGGATGAACTCAATCATCTATGTATTGAAGAGTTGACACGGATGTGGCGCTGGGTACGTCGTGGATGAACATTTCGTTGATCACTGGCTCACACTCCTTGTAGTACATCGCCGTAGTGTTTCGTGAAGCATTACCCATACCCCGTAATGGCCTGTTCGTACGAGTAATGGCTATCGTCGCCATGACCGGACATTTATTCCGTGGTGGCCAACTTCGATACGGTGTCGCGCTCGAAGGACTGGAATACATTGCTAGATCGTCGCCCTGGCCAGACGCGTTGGCTGTCATATATGCCCTCTTGTACGCACTCGGGCCAAAACTTGCTTTGGAACAACCTGGGTGGCACTTCATCCAGCGTCTCCTCGCTGGCCTTTCCCCGCTCACCGTTGGTCGAATCCGCTCTGACCCCTTGTGTCAGTCGGTCAGTATCACTATTATCATTGGCTCATAAATCCCGCTGATGGATTGGCCAAGGTCTCTGCAATTGGCACGCTTGCAACAGAGTGGCATAACAAAACCCGCGTCACGTTGTATCATACCTGCCCTTCTAATTTCACGCTGACCAGTGACTCATGAATGGGGTTTTCCCACACGTGCTTGTTAATACAACGTGAATTCTGTCTTGTATTATGGATTTAAGGCCCATGAGGACAGTACTATGATACACTTGGAGGGTGGATCTAATTTATGAGTTGTGAAACGGTGATCGGATGATCCGTTTCTCGCTGTTGAGTGGGTGAGTGTGATGGTTAGTCGGGTGGTGATGCAAGCCAAGGGCCCAGACGAACGTAGGGCTAGGGTAAGTGATCAATATAATGCGACGTGACATCGAAAAAGGTCCACAGGAGGCCGTGTGTAGTGATGCTTCGCACCGCGCTCACGCCAAGGCCCTGATATATTCTTGCTATTCCAGCAAGAACTGGCTTGGGGTCTTTCGGGTCGGGACCTGATACTACAAATGAGTAAAGGATGGAACATAATAGGGCTCCGACGTACCCCGTACAAGCCGGCGGAGAGTCTCCCACACCCCTCTCGCCGGTGTGCCAGATAAGGCTCGTTGTTGGACCTTAGTCTTCACCCTGGAGAAAGAATCGCTAGGATAAGTTATGGTGATCAATAGGGTCAGAAAGAACTCACACGTCGAGTGGATAAATAAGTGCCCAAGAAGTGACACCGGCAAACGAACCACAAACAAATGGGATAAGAGAAACGGGTATCGGTAGCCAGGGAGGTGTTGGGCCTTGTTCTCCTGAGCGTTGTCGGCCCAGGAGATGGCGCATGGCGTCATATTCGAAAAAGTATAATGCTGTACCAGCTGTATCGCGCACTGTGTAACGGTAGGGGGCGTGGGTGCTTAGTGTAACGACAACTCAGACGGCGTCACAGACCAAAGTGTAATCGGAAACCAATGTAGAGACCGAAAAAGCCGTTCGTCCTGAATATGTCGCGAACGGCTTCGAGAGTATTTGGTGGCTTCGCCAAATAGATTCCCTTGTTCGAAGCAATGCTGTACTCGAGTTGTCTACGAACCTGGTGGTCTAGACATCAGGATACTACTATCCCCAATGGATATGAGATTATACTTTTACAAGCTCGAACGCTATTGGAATCAGGTTTAGTAAATGCGGTCGGGACAGAGAGCAAGACGTACGTGCACTTCCGAACGAGATTAGGGACCCAGCCAATGCACCACTGATACCACCAGCAAGCGCAGCGTCAGATATCCTATTCCGAGAGAAGTATTGATGGTCACGACAATATTCTTTCGTGTCGCTGTATATGGTAAACGAAGCGGCACCTACAGGATACTCAGCAAAAAGGATGGATTGGCGAACCACAAAAGCACTCACGAACGAATGATATCGTGACAAGAGGAATCCATAAACCACGATAGAATCCTTTCACGCCCTCCTCTTGATACACCAGCCCTGCTAGTTTTGGAACAGAAACGCGTGTCTTGGTAGTCTGTAACCTCGACTTCAACGAGTCCAACTTGGACAATCGCAGTCAGACGAACTGGAGATCTCGGATAGGTAAGCTACGCACCGGATACCCTGCGATTGTAGAAATGTAACTGGCTGAAAGGGCACATACTACGGATTTGTTCCCTGTATGTGAAGGTTCAAGACGAGCCTGCGAAAGCAAGTGTTGTCTCAACAAGCATACGTTTCAGAGCCTCGTTCAACGCCACACAATCGAACCAAGGACTGTGAGGCGTTCTGCCAGATATATGAGCGTCTATTCCCAGGGATTGGCTTTGCAAAAAAAGTACCTCGTTCCATCCATGGAGGTAGACGAGCTGCAGAACCCAGTCTTGTGCGCTTTGCGCGTCAATTATGAGGGGTTTCCAAACGGCTTCGTTCACGAGGTTTATGAGCACTGAGATCCGGGAGGAAGACACACGGCAGCGAAAATAGGGTACTCCGCTCACCGGCCTCAGTTATGCGAGGACTTCCAGCCTGGAACGGCACTGAAACTAACTTGCCAAATCTGGTTCAGACGCGGTTTCAGTTCACACATCGTGCTAATCATGCTCAGGGCCTAGGTAATCTCACACATTATTTACCTTTATGGTTCGGTGGTTTAGCTACTGGTAAATCATAGACACTGTCAGAACCCCCCTATCCTCTTCTTTGTCGGTTTCTTTCCGGCACCTGGTCGACCACCGAACGGACCGGGAACCGTTTGCGTGCTCGCCATCATCTGTTGCGAGAACGCATCACAGGCAGTTTCAGGTTGCTGTGAATACGTGTGCTGTACAGTTTGGCTCTGGATCGTAGGAGGCGCGTGCTCGACAGTGTGGACCACCGGAGGTTGTGTCGCCGCAGGAAGGACGAGAGGGGGTCGCTGCGATGCCATCTGCTTTTTCTGCGTCACAGGAAGCGCCCCGGGTAACCTCCCGTGTTGTGGGATGGGTTGCGCATCCATACCCGCAAGGCCATATGGGTCACGGTACGTGTAGTCCTTCGGATCCGTTCCCAATTCCCACTCGGCAAGTAGAAGTCGCACCCCAGGCGGACTTGAAACGCCTGGGTCCTGTTCGCCATCTTGGTCCTTGTCCGCGTAGTGGTCAACACCTGACTTGCGGATCGGGTGGAAGTACCCGAAGCTGACTTCAGGAGGCTCGTTGCTATACGATATCTCCATAGGTCGTGTCACGGTGTTTGACGCTGTCTCTTCTGTGGCAGAAGAGTGGAGTTTTACCAACGGTCCCGAAGCAGAATACACGTCATTTGACAGAGCCAAGTCAAGAACCAACTGTTCCCGGGCTTCCGTCTCGCGCCGCACAGAAGGATCCTGTCCTTCAACTCCCGACACCAGGTTCAGTCCTTTGAGATATTCATTTAGGGCACTACAGTCGACAGATCTGTCAACCAGACCGGGAATTCTTGTGTCTTGAATGCTATAGTGCCACGGCGCAAGACTAGCAAGTTTCGGGATAACAGGGTGACCGTGCATTAAAGCATCAAAGGCTTGCTTTGAGTTGATATTGCCACCAGCGAGAAAGTTTGTTTGCGAGGCATGTTTGTTTCCGTCCTCAGCGCCTGATATGATATCGAACCTTTCGAACAGGGTGCGTCAATACAAGGGTAGGGAACGATGCAAGTGTCTCACGTCGTGAGCATGGTTTCGGCAGTTTCTTCGTTGTCTTTCCAAACCTCAGGTAATTGGGATAGGTTATCTCTGAACGCGTCCCGATCCAATTCGTCTTGCGTATCGTCTGTAGTTGCAAATATTTCTACGTCGACAATGAGAACAGATATTGTCAAAGACAGAAAGACGAACCCTCGTAAGCGCCGCGAAGATTCACCTCGGTATAATGCCTCCCCCCCGACGGGCCGAAATCACTCTGTAACCGGTTGGCCTGCTTCTCTAGCTCCTGTACATCCGCGTTCCACTGGTGGGTCACATGACCATGCGACGCGGATCCTGGCTGATCTTCATGAGATCGAACAACACGGATATCTTGTCGGTGGATGCTCCCACGTTGGGAGAGGCGAAGGAATGCCAGCCCCACATCCGAAGGCAACGCAACAAGTGCGTGACCCTCGTAAGTTGTGAAAATCGACTCGTCGTGAGGCAAGCAAGATGGATTGGGGCCGCAATGTAAGAGATTGTCAGACCCTCTATTAACATCATACAAGGTGACAAGACCATTTTTTTGTGATGTTAATAGCGAGAGCGAGACTAGCGATACCAATAAGTGCACCGTCCGTGAAGTAAGAGAGAAGCATACCGCCGTCGAGGTTGGCAGTCAACACTCTGAGTGTCCGATCAAAGCTGCGATAATGTTTAAAGCTCAATAGAGGCCGTTTGCGGAAGCGATCATCAAGCCATATTACATCAGAAGTAGTGGTAATGCGACCGATGCAGTCATGCATTGGACCCTCAAAAGATGTTACGATGGCATTCGGATCATCGAGAGCAAATACATCCGCACCAGGGCCCGCTGACTGTCGGGTTGCGGTGAGAGCCTTTCTCAACAATAAAGGCACATGCGTACCCTCAAGTCAATGTGCTTGACAGCTTTACAAGACGCAAGAAAACATTCGTCATTCCGTCGGGTGACGCCAAGTTGCCAGAAGCGGTCGTCATTGCCATCTTCATAGGATCCTATCAACTGCCTGATTCGGAGTAGTTAGCCATCACAGCGAAAAGGTAGTTGTAACATACATCGCCTTGCCCCCGCGATATGTGGTGCACTTGTACACCTCTCCGCTTCGGTTAACCACAACAATGTCGGGACCAGAAGCCAGGATCCTGGAATCCACGATCGGAACGTCTCCGGCCTCAGATCTCCTAATGTCGACTTCTCTGGTGACCTTTGAGGTTTCTAGACGGAGGAGAGAAGATGAGGTGTATGTACGGATCATTAATGTGCTAAAGGGTGTGGCAATCCGCTCGGATGGCCTAACTGCAGATGAGATCTGCAGAATTGGAGTCTCAAACACGAAAGACGGAGACCCAGCGGGAATGAACACCATATTTCCTGACTTGTCAGAACTAAACCGAGAGATGTCTGAGAAAAAAAATGAGAATACGTTCCGACACGAATGGCATGGCTATCCTCACTCAGTTCCCTTCCAAGTTCGCCCATCGGAAACAAGACAGTGAATTCGTTTTCAGTATGGTGTGAAGGTATAATCTCCAGCAGATTTCCGAGGAAAGGGTCGAACGCTTTCAGGGAGTGCATTTCCCTGGCATCCACCTCGAGCGTACTCCCTAACAACTCGCGAGGGAACTCGGCATCTGGGAAGTAAGCGCGAAGGTATTGTAACTAAACCACACCATATCAGCGGGTCACAACTATGAGCAAAGGCGAGTCCTCACTCCCTCCTTGCCGCGTTTGCGGGTAGAATGCTCGCGCATGTTAATCTGAGGGGAACGTGTCGCGGGGAAAACCCTTATTGGTCTGCCCAGGGGCAACCATCTCGCATCTGGAACGCAAGTCAATACGACGCGACATCCATATCGTCCACGTACCATAGGACATATCAACCACAGTGCTCCACTGCACCCTTGCACCCTTCGAGACCAGGGCAGCCCTACCGATTGACCCATGCTCTAAGTGAGGCCATTGCCAAAAGCTCGACTCCCGACGCCGCTCCTTCTGTTTGCCCTTGTCTTCCGGCTTGTCCGTATCCTGCGTTGTTCTTTCTTGTTTTTCATGTCCAGGCCAATGTTCCATTCCATCTGAGCATCCAAGGAGGAGGTGCAACAATTCAATTGTAGTGATCCACTTGTCGGCTGCCCAAAAAGGAAACGGACGAGGGAAAATGTTCTGTTCTCACAGCTTGCGCTTGACCTTGGACAATGCTCAAACTATGGACATTCCCGCAAAATCCACGTCAAATCCTACGGCAATACAGGCAACTTCATCATACGGTTTCCAGGCTTGCACGGGCCACAAATGCAGACGCGTCCAATTCCATGGCTGCTCCTAAATGGTCGGCAGACTCAATTCGTACAGGACTTATAGCGAGGAAGCGAGGGATGACTGTCATGTGGGATAACAATGGTGTACGTGTTCCTGTGACTGTCCTCCAGGTATGTGTTGGGATTCTTTGCGCGGGCATGTCACTAAATGCGCTCTAGCTCGAAAACTGTCAGGTAATGGCCAATATCGCGTACAAGCGACCAGATCAGACCGAATACCACGCCGTTCAATTAGGCGCATCTGACCGTCCGGGTAGAACGACGACGCACCAGATGAAAGGTCATTTCCGAAGAGCCAAGGTACTTCCCAAGTACATCGTGAAAGAGTTTCCGGTAACACCAGACGCACATGTTCCTGTTGGTGAGTTCCCAGGTTCCAGCTCAATGCAATAAATTCAAGCCCAACAAGGCACAACGCTGTCGGCCGTTCACTTCGTCCCTGGACAATATGTGGATGTAATAGCAAACTCGTACGGATCAATCCCAATATCATATTCTGCAGTTCCACTAACGTAGGTTATATAAAGTATCGGTAAAGGTTTCCAAGGCACCATGAAGCGCTGGAACTTTAAAGGTCTGCGAGCAAGTCACGGTGTGTCTGTATCACATCGTTCCGCCGGAGCCACCGGTGCCCATCAGGTTTGTGATATTGCCAACCCGTCACTAATGGTGGTATGGCTCATTGTGTAATCAAGGACCCCGGTCGTGTCTGGCCCGGTAAAAAGATGGCCGGTCGGCTTGGGGGTGAACGTACCACTGTTCAGAACCTCACCGTAATGCGAGTGGACAGTCAGCTCGACTTGATCTTCCTCAAGGGTGCTGTCCCCGGCGTCGATGATGCCCAGGTTCTAATTCGTGATGCCAAGAAGAAACTGGTCAGCGTGGCGAAAGCCCATCAAGCTAAGGGAGAGTACGAGATGGTGTTGCCGAAAGGCGTGGATGACCTTCCATTCCCAGCCGGCACCAAGGAGATGGCAAGGAACCTTCCGACAATCATCGAGGCACCATCCAAACGCGTTACTAGTCCTTTCGTTCCTAGGGAGTAAAACATACTATGTATACTCGCGACTAAACGATCGTATACAGCTTCATTGCGATTCCTGTCAGTAGCGTGGCAGCAACACGGTGCTGCTCGGCTTTGAATGTTGCAGCAGAAATGGATAAGTCACTGATGGTCCATCTCTAGAGTCGTAGAAACAGGATGCGTTGGCGAAGGTCCAGGTTCCCGATGTCTTCTCTACATGCCGCCAATACTAACATGGAGACTCCTTAGGCTGAGAACCAAAGCGTGTTGTGCATGTTTCTGAGGCTCATAGATATTGGTGAGTCTGCTCATCCCAACAAATGGCCACGCTGATCACCATCCTTGTTATACACTAGGGTCGACATGCTTAAGCATCTGCACTGCTGCTAGGCATCGCGTCTGCGTGAACTATAATGTCACTCCTGGGCAGAAAATCGATGTGTCGATCGTACCCCGGGCCGTGTCGCGGCTCTGCTCCAACAGCGCACCTTGTATAACTCGAACAACAATCGATGGACAATGTGCTCGCAGACGTCCTTTGACGTAAATCCGCAAAATATAACCCTACTGGACTAAACGTGACGAGGTCCGTCTGCTGTGCTGTCTCATGATTGATGTGGCACGCTCCACTAGGTTCCGCGCCACGCTACCCGGGAAGCCAGTGGTTGATCAAGTGGAACGCAGGTGTTTAAGCTCGAGCTCGCAGACAACAACTCCGACCCTAGTCAGCGATGCGAGTGCAGATTTTCACATGAGGCCGGTTTCATGGTTTCACAGTTTGTTCTCATCCGATCACCGATCCCAAGTGTATATCGCTCTCGCCCTCATAACCCTGTTGTCCTCCGGGTGAATACATACATATTCAATGCGCTTTTCATCCAGGACGCCGAGGAAACTGAACAGCTCGAGCGTGTTGTACGTTGTCGTGGATCTGGTCCGCCGCATCCATGTCTACCCAGTAACTTGAACATCGTATACTAGGTTTGATACACGGCAACACTGATAGTCGGATGACCCGTGTACCTTGTCAGTGGGACCTACACTACGCGATTCACCGTGAACCAATTCGCCGGGAAGTACATCTGTGCTGAATATAATTCAATTATTCTCATGAAGAGTATCTTATATTCATAACACTCCCACCTCCCGCAGGTGGTAAGTTCCCTCTGACAGTATTTAGAGGGTATACATGTCAATCTGCTGGCCCTCCGTGGGGAGCGTGTACCACTTTGGTATTATCTGTCTCAGCGACGGGTCGGAGTTCCCAGTAGTAAGAGGTTCATCCGGACCGATTGATATATACATATAACCTCTGATCATGGATCTACCCAGCTCTGTTTCTGGGAAAGCGAGATATAGTCATGAGCTACACACGATCAAGCAAACGAAAGGCATGGTCGTGGCATTGCAGTTGCTGCCGAAGTAGCGTCTGATTGTCGGATGATAGACAGCGCTCGGGCTGATCATGGGCTGCTCCGACCCCGCATACTGCGTCAAAGTGTCTCGTCATCGATACCGATGCTCAGTCACTCTTGCTGGAAGCCAAACCAGGGGCAAGGGTTCGAAATCAAGTATGCGCTGATAGGAATTGCACGAGGTAGATGTCGTGTTAATGTACAACTGATGACGATGGTTGGCAACATGCAGAGACTGTCGTTACGACACGAGAAGGATCAGGATGAGAGGAGCTGGCCATCGATAACGTCTCTTGTAAGACCATCCGCTCCATCGCGGATCTCGATCACCTTTGATATGTCGGCCTAGTAAGAAAGCTGGATCGTAGCTGGATGAGACCGTGTCTGAATAGAATACGTACGACGCTCTGAAAGTCAAGAAATGCGCTCGCATACAGGGTCATGAGTTTCGTCTCGGATGAAGAAGGTGCCCAGTTGACCAGAACCAATGGGAACGAGGTCCTTCCATCCCTATGCTTGAGTTCGTAGGAGAGCACGACGTATCTTGGTGAGTTCTCGGGGAGCTCTAGGAATACGAAGCATGTTGGTCACCCAAATCCACGATTGGTTCAAGTTCATTCAAACTACCTTCCGCAAGTTCCTCAATAGAGATATTGTCAAATTGTTCCTGTTCTTCCATGACGAGTGCAACCTTGTCGATTTTGACGATCAGCGCAGCGCTTCCTTGGCTCCGCCTTGCAAAGCGAAATGTGCGAAGCGAGTCCTTGAGGGCCTGAGGTATGTCAACTGTGCGCGACTTCCGGTAATCTCATTAGTACGTTTCCGTGTTCATTTCATGCACACCAAGCGCACCATCGTAGCTGGCGATCGGGGGAGGAATGGTCAGATGAGGTAATGTTGATTACACGCTACTGATTAGCATTGTACACGTCTCGGCAAAGTTTGTTTACGCCACTGCGGGCTTGGGAAATCCTTCCAAAAACCACGCGAATTCTCAGCAATAGGACTTGGCTTTGACCTGGTTCATGCCCGCCTTGAACTTGGCTCGATGTATTCAAGGCCCCACAGTGGAGCGGAGTGCAAGAAGTAGAAAACGCGATTATTGCACATCGTCCGTGCCAAGTCCTTGCTGCATCCTTGACAGATTGCAGCCTTGCGCCGTTTTCGGTTAGAAATTTATAATGCAATCCGACCGTGCGGTACGCAGCAAGTCCCTCATTTCCACCAGCTTTCCTTCGCTGCTAACCATGTCGTCCTCGACCAGCCGCGCCCACACGGAGGACCTCCTCGACTCGGACGACTTTGGCGAACAGTCCTCTTTCCTCGGTTCGGGGCAGGCTCATTCCCCTTCGTTCGAACAAGAGGAAGACGGAGACCACGTCCGTGAGGTCTTATCATGGAAGGGACTCCCCTGGTGGAGGAGGCCTTCCCCCTACTGGTCAGTGCTAATCATGTGCACATCTCTTTCTCGACACATTTTTACGCAGGATCATCTTTGGTATACCCTTGGGTTCAGTTGGATCCTCAGCTCTATTTGCCCCAAAGGTGGCCTTGTACACCACCCTCGCGTGTCGTGTTCACAGGCCGGAGTTCATCACGAGGGATCATTCCCTACATTCGTCTGCATTTCTGCCGACACAGAGCCTCATAATGGTCGGCGCCACTGATGCAGCAATTCCAGCTGTCTTCGGTGGCAGCGAGGCCACAGTTGATGCAATCTCCATTCTCCTTCCCAGGTCCACGTGTACCATATTGTCAGAATATTCACAGAGTGGACCTGATCCCGAACAAAAGTGCGCCTCGGATCCAGTCGTACAGGCTGTCGTCGCCAGACTCAACGCAGGTTTGCACCAAAATACTCCATGTCTTCACTTACTTGAACTTGCACTCAGTCTTCGCTACCACGATGGGGATACTCAGTTGTCTCACAACCGGCTGGTGGGGTTCAGTAAGTGCATACTTAACGTGGTAGGCTATTCGGCTTAGGGAGTCTATTCAGCTGTCTGATCGTTATGGGCGGCGGATTGTCATCCTTGTGTCTCTATTTGGTCTTTGCGTGACTGACATCGCTCATGTCATCACTGCATGGTTTATGGATGTATTGCCTGGCGGATATTGGTTCCCTTTAGTCGGATACTTGGTGGAAGGTGTGTGTGGAAGTGAGTGCTTTGCCCGACACCTCCATGCCTGGGGGCCAGTCTACAGAATTTATCTTCGCGTTTAGGCTTGTCGAGTGGAGTGGCGATGTATCACGCGTACCTGGCAGATACAAGTGATCCGTCTACGAGGTCAGTCAATTGTGTCAGTGTTGGTGCCACGTCCTGTCTTTTGAAACCATCAACCGGACAGATCGCGGTACTTCTCACTTTCACTTGGTTTTATGTTCACAGGTGTTGCCGTTGGGCCTGTTCTCGGTGGTCTTCTTATACGCTCGACGGGAACCATACTTTCCGTCTTTTATTTCGCTGCCATTCTACACGGCGTATACACTATTCTCATCCTATTTATCCTTCCGGAATCACTTACCCGAGCGAGAGCCAGGGGTGCACGTTTGCGGCGGAGACAGGACAAGGCCAATCAAGTTTCCAGTGGTCGCCCTCTTAGAACCTTAAAGAGTATAACTAGAGTCCTCAGTCCGCTCGTCGTCTTACTACCCGAGCAATCGTTGGATGTGAATCCTATCAAGCGAAGAAGGGATTGGAGCTTGTTCTGCATTGCCATGGCTTACGGTCTTGTGACCAGCATCTTGGTGAGCGCCGCCGTGATGCTCCTTTGCATAATACTAGATTATTCATTACCGCCAACGTAGGGTTCCTTTCCTTACAAATTCCAATATGCCGCGGCACAATTTGATTGGACACCAGAAATTGTGAGTGGCTAGAATCGATCAGCTTTGCCCGTTCACTGACGATTCAAACTAGACTAGCTACTATATCTCATTTATCGGTGCCACCCGCGCTTGCTTCCTGGCGGTCATTTTACCCCGTAATTATCACGTTCCCGCCGTGGAAAGACCTGCTCAAGCACCGTACAGTTGCCATCAAATACTTGAAACCTATACCTATTCAGCTTCCACGTACGCCCGACGAACCTCTCCAGGGCACCGTTGGTTCTTCTCCATCCCCCAGTGCTGGGCCGCTCTCAGGTTCAGTTGAATCCAATGGCCCAGAGCAACGTTCGCTCGCTTCCAGTTCTCCCGCCTTTGATCTTGCGCTAGCACGTGTCTCTGCGGGACTAGATCTCACAACTTATGTGGCTACAGCAGTCGCGAGCACAGGCACCCTTTTCACCTTGGCAAGCACAATTGGCTCGTTTGGTGCTGGGTTTCCTCCGGCTACGCAAGCGCTCGCGTTCGAGATCTACACGAACCGTCCGTCCCACCACCGGGGTGAGGTTGGCAAACTCTTTGGCGCGCTCAGCGTCATACAGGCTCTTGGGTGCGTGTTTCTTGGCCGACAGACTTTTAAGTCGGTTCGCAACCATTGACTAATGCTACTACCTTTACCATGCTTGTGGTTGTTTGTTTAACCGGCTTGCAACAGGTCTCAGATCATTAGCCCGGGGCTGTATGGGTTCATCTACTCCAAAACTGTCGCGACTTTCCCGCAAGCCATCATGGTGGTGTCATCGTGCACATCATTGCTCGCCCTCATTTCCCTTTCGTTCGTACGTATACCCTCCAAGCAAACCAGTGATGGCGTTACATCTGAACACGGAAACGAAGAAGGAAATCAGGACTTGGGAACCCCGGAGGTCTTGGTTGCGGTAGCGGGCCGAGTTGGCGAGGGGCGACAGGGATAGCCAATCGGGGCGACCTCTTTTTGTTGCAATTGTGTCTCTTGACAGGATTAGACTGATCGTCCAGGGGTCGATTACTACGACCTGCATTCTGCCTACATACAAGACCGGATACGTGATATGACATCTATGTGCCCATAGTATGTTGTAAGTACCTTACTAAGAGGAAGACGACACGCTTTTTGTAAGAAAGGCCTTGGAGTGCGAATCTGATCATCGGCTACTGGCTCCAATATCGGATGCACCAGTGAACAGCGACCAAGAAAGACAATTGAGAATCCTGGATAACCTGATATAAGTACGACCAAGGTCTCAAGGGTCCAAGGCCGGGGCGTCACGCGGCATCCACGATCGGCGGAGCACCGTTTCCGTTCGATGGCCCCCACCACCACCGTCCGAGCCACTTCCAACTGGCATAAACACAACAGAAATTGAAAATCCCAACGACGGTGGAGCCTGCACCGACGACGATGAGGAGCCACCACGTATAGCCAACGACGCGGTCCAACGTGCGGCCCACGTATCTCTTCAGAGTTGCAAAAGGGTCAGGCGTTGGTATGTACGTAGAGGGTAGCTGAAGCCGTGGCGGAGCTGATGGTTCTGGCTCTGTGGATGTCGACGGCGAAACGGTGAGGGGAGTGTGGGGTGCCGGAAGCAGGAGGAGGGAGACCACAGGTTTCTGTAGGCGGTAACAGAAGTACATACACGATTAGTGGGACAAATCGTGGGCAATCTTGGCAGTGAAAGGGAACTTACATGGTCCGAGGTGACGTATGAAGGGATAGAAGTGTACAAAATATTAGCAATATCTGATTTATCCGGCGTATTGGGCGAGTCCGTGTGCGTTGTGTACATGATTCTGTCCGTCCATGACGGTGTCCGTCCCGTGCTGAACAGTGGAGTATGGGCTTAGCACGGTGAAGCAACGATATGGTGAGAAAAACCGCGTACTTGTACTTGTCGACTTCACCAAGTACATATTTGTATGTGCATTTGAATCGCCAGAAAGGGCCTTCTCGCAAACCAATAAACGCGCGTCCATTGCGACATTGATTGATCAGTTGGTCATATTCCTTCAGAGCTTCTCGCGTCTTCTCGTCGGTAAGCATGGACAGCGCCTCTTCTCCGCGGGATGCCGTACGAAGTGGATGTGAAGGGGGTATTGAAACACGGAAATTGAGGTCGCCGAGGAAAAAGAGATGAGAGGTAGTATACATGGTTGTGAGAGGTTCGTCAGGGAATGAAGGCGACGCCGGAAAAAGAAGCGTTCTAACGATGTGATGATAGTCTGCAATCCTGTTGTTGAGGCGTGCCTCGTGGGCTGTAAGATGGACACAGACAAAACTGCCAAAGGCAACATGAGCCCGAGGAACATGACAGATAGGCATACTAACGTGAAGACCTCGCCTACTTTTGAACCACGATCGGCGACGCGGAATCTTATGCCTACGGCACCCTTGTTACCCATGTATGCGGGTCCGCTACCCGTCCATTGCGTCTGCACGTCGCATGCATGGCGGGCAATTGTGTCATCCTTTGCATACACGAGCAATGCTACGCCGACGTTGACAACTTTTGCAACCAGGGAATAGGAAGCCTTGTTGAGGGTATGCGATTCTATTTGAGTGCGTATATGTGCATCTCTCTCGCTTACGACTGACTTTGAGCGGCCGGCGACTGAAACGTTTGTCAGAATCGATCCTGCTTCCTTGCCAGACGAGAGACGTACGTCCAAGGTGGAGTGGGAGTAGTTCTTGGAACCCGATGGCAACTATGTCAGGTGCTTTCTGCTCCTTGGAGAGGAAAGAGGAAACCCGGAACGTAGGAGCAAGCCAGTCCACGAGATCCTGGGGAAGTCCTGAGCGAGCTTGGAGGTTAGTGTTGTAAGAGCCGATTTGCACGAGGAGCTGTTCATTGGTGTCACTCATTGGAGGAAACGGCCGCGAGAGGGCTAGTTTGAGCAACGTTGCGGTATTTAAGTTGGCACGGCCCTGGCCCGTTGCACGCGCACACGACCAAGAGCACCCGCAGTGAGGGCCAAATCAAGCGGTGGACTGAGAAAGTGTCGCATATGGCCAAGGATGGCTTGGTCCCACGGCGATGCGTAGAATGGTCCAACACACAAGGGTCACTTGTAACTACATATGCAACTTGAAGTATATGATATATCCGAAACACTGGCCGGCATCTGAGTGAATTGCCTTCTGCGCCGCACCTGACCTGGACACATCCCGGAGAACCATCTGCGATCTAGGGGGGCCGATGTGGCCTAGTACTCGAGGGATCACACGTATCAGGAAATTAGACGGTGGATAGACATACAGGTATGTGGTCTTTCAAATCTTCAGCGTTGGGACTTCTGCGGGTGCTAGCAGGTGCCCATCGGGGCGCTGTTTCTCGCATCCACATCCCATTCTTTTGCCATCCAAGTAAAGATAACGTCGCTCGAGGCAGGTCGACTAGGAGGTTACCTTGAATGTTGAAGGGTGCGGTTAGCTTGCCCGAATACTTCGTGTTGGTTCCGAGATTGGTGCCCACAGAACCCGGCAGATTTTCGGCTACGTCATATAGTCCTCCTCGCGGATGTCAGTTTTTTTTTTTTTTTTTGGTTCCAAACGGGTTCTCCTGCGGCAACCGCTTCGCGACTTGCGACTTCGGCAGGACGTTTCATACTACTGAGTGGGGGACAACGTGCTCAAACAGTCAAGTATACGATGGCGGAGAATACGATCGATGTAGTGGCTGCAGTCGCCGAATCATTCCCGCTGCAGCATGCTGATATCTGGATCAGCCGATGAAACATGTTCCAACTTACCACATCAAATTCGCGGTTGATAAACACCTGTGGGGTTCCGATTGTCCGGGTATATCCACGGTTAATGTTCGTCGATGATGTCGGAGTGGGCAAGCATTTGTTGGATCGCATACAAGGCGGGTGATTGCGGGAGTGGTATCTTGTTTCAAATGGTTCAAGTGGCAACGCTGATGCTTCTGAGCGACGTCCACGCAACCATCGTCCAAGGTGAGTTGAATGGATCCATGCGGACGTTGATTCTAGTTCTATACCCGTTCAACCATAGCATCTTTCCCTTCTCATGTTCTCCCATTATGTCGCGTTGGTTCAAGCCTACCTAAACTAGGCCCTCCCAATAGCCACTTCACGGACGCTCCATCTTGGATATCCACACATGGATAGCCAAGACTCTGGAATTCGTCCCAACGACCGCCTGGCTACGGCCGGTATGATGACTTGCATCAGTGACGGAAAAATTTGATGAAGGGCCTGCAGACGTCGGGGCTGCATCCAACTCACTCATCAGTGGCGCCTTGGATGTCGTGTTGCGCAGCGATCGTGAAATTGCAACGCACGTCATCCCTGTCGACGATGATCCCACTCTCAATCCCTGGACCTTCCACGCCTTCTTCCTCGGGCTTGGTCTCTCTGCCTTTGGTGCCTTTCTTGGTACGCTCATTTCTTCTCTAGCTTCTGGTTTTCACTTTCGGCGGTCTTATATAACAAAGCTGAGATATACTATTTAAACCAGCAAGCCCCATCACAGTGTTCACATGTGTTCCATTATTCCTGATTTCACCATTGCTAGCCAATTCTCTCGGCGTCCTTACCGTTCCTTGGCATCGTCTCCTATATTCTTGGACTTGTGATAGAGACGTTGATCCCTCGTCATGGAGTGTTTCGCTACTTCAATCCAGTGAGCTTTAGCTACTCGCTTATGCATCTGTCTTACCCTCTCCAGCATCCTTTTAATAAAAAGGAGAATGCTTTTGTTATCATCATGGCTAGTGCAGCAGCAAACTCCGCCCTTGCGACAGAGGTTCTCGCAGTTCAGCGCTTGTATTACAACATCACCCCCGATGCTGTGACTTCCGTCTTTTTGTTATTTTCCAGCCAGCCCCTCGGTTACGGCATCGGAGGTGTGCTGAGATGTAAGTATGCCTTGGACGTCGGGTAAATATCCTCTGACGCACTGCGACAAACAAGCGATTCTGCGGTATCCGTCGAAGATGCTTTACCCTGGAATACTTGCATCGGTCTCTATGTTTGACGCATTCTTCCGTGATGGTACGGATGCTCGTCAAAAGCTCAAGGCGTTCTACCTTGTCTTCGGAGCGTGGGTTGCAACCTCTTGCAACCTTTCGATCGGTGGCGTACCTCGGAATCTGCAGCATTTTATTTGGGAACTCTTCCCTGAATGGATATTTCTTCTTCTCACTGGCTTCTCGATCATATGTCCTGCTGCTCCAAACAACCCAACCGTCTCCCGGTTGTTTGGCGGGAGCAACGGTGACGAAGAGCTGCCTTGACTGGCAGGTTTGTTTTCACCCAAGAATGGCGCCGCACTATCACGATCAATTTCCGAATCTTAGTATATGTCCGGTGGATTCAGTCCATTAGTGATTCCTTTGAAGGTTCAGGTGGGTTAAAATCGGACGGTCTAGGCGAGGACCATACTTTCAACTTTCATTTGGTACTTACTATGCATGTATGTAATGAGTATTCCACCGACCTTCTCTGACATGTTCTCTCAGAGCTGTATTTGTCGCTGTTTATTTCAATAATATCTGGAAGTCTCGAAACTTCCCTTTCGTGCGTTCTGGCATCCCGTACACATGAAACCATACTTATCGTGGTTTGAAGCTCTCTCAACTCTCATTCCGCGAAAACGGCACTGTGTACGACCAACTGCTGATCCTGAATGCGAATCACAAGGTCGATCCCGCTCTCGTTGCAAAAGAGGGATTGCCATATTACGCTGGAACTCGAATTGTATGTCCCATTGGCGCAATCTTGGCACTTTACCCACCTCCTGCTATGGAACCGGAGCGACCTACGCGGCGTCTGGAGCCGGGCGGCTCCCACCAGTCTTCGCAAGCAGTGGCGGGATCTCAGATCTAAAAATGTCAACTAGAAGTTCTGGATGGATCATGGCGTACGACCCGGTGAATATGAGGATATAGATCCTCCCTATGCTCAAATGCTCAAGATGAGTCAGGGCTGTCCGTGACTTCGATGGTAAATGTCAAACGCTTCCGTGCTCTAGTACCCTGACGTCCCGAATGGCTGGTACTATGTTACCTTCGTCATATCCTCTGTAGTGGCTCTTGTGGTCATTTACAAGAGCAGCTCCACTTTACCGTGGTGGGGGTTAGTCATATCTGTGCTCCTAGCGCTCATATACATCATCTTCTTCGGGGCACTATACGCCATCACTGGCATCTATCTCTCCATTCGCGAGTTTCTTCCGGCAGCCATCGTTCAAGCTAGCTAAGGTTGCGAATAGAATCTCTTGTACAGATGCTGGCAGGATACCTGCATCCTGGTCAGCTGGCGAGCATGCACTTTGGGCTGTATAGTTACAGTAAGTTCACTTCTATGAACGTGTCAGATGTGGGCTGACCTTTTTAGACACGGTCCCGCAAGCCACTCTGCTACTCCGTGACCTCAAGATCGGCCATTGTAGGTCTTCCGGGAACCCTCCCGACTGCAAAATTTGATACATTGTGTCAGATGCCAAGCTCCCTCCCCGAGCTTCTTTCACTGCTCAAATCGTCGGTACCGTCCTTGGTGCCATCTTGAACTAGGGTAAGGAAATGTGACCCCGTTTCTCCAAACTCTTACAATCACTTGTTGGTCTTGATGAACTCTATTATTGACAACCAGCGGGAAATCCTGCTCTCCGCTCAAGGAACGAATATCTGGTCTGGCCAACAAGCCCAACTATACAACTCTGAAGTCATTGCACGGGGAGGCCTGAGTCATGAATTGTTCTCCGTCGGTAGGAGATACCAGTGGGTGTCATGGTCATACGTAGCCGGGCTTGCTGCACTGGTGCCATTCTGGCTCATCCATCGTTATTGGCCCAAACGTCGTGCTGACTACTTGTGCGTGGGCATCACCTCCGCGCCCTTGATTTACTTCACGGTTGCGTTCATTTTCCAGTGGTGAATCAGAACGCGCCACCCCGCTGGTTCCAGAAATATAACTTTCTCGTCAGCGCAGGTAATTGTCTCTTAGTAATCCTCTGAGCATGGTCATTCATAAGCAAATTGACAGCCCCGGGTGGTGGCACTGAGGTCATGGCGTTCATCTTATCCTTCGCTGCTTAAGGTGCAGTCGGCCATGCTCATCTCTTTCCTAAGTGATGGGGTGCCAACTAGGGTGGAAATTACGATCACTGTTTATATCTTGGATAGTTCACAGGCCTGTGTGTCAATGCTGCGATCTCCAAAACTACATATAGTACCCTCCAGCCGAATGTTGCACACCGAGCAAACAGGTGCATAGCACCTACGCATGCTGCATGAGTGACCGGAAGCAGTGATATTTTCCTCTTTCAACCTAAGCGGTACTAGTAATACTGATTGCATTGAAGGGCCTCATCTGCTACGGCAAGGCTTCATGGCTACCAGTCGGGATTGAACAGTGCGTGGATATTTCATTGACTCTCCTTCGACATGGTTGACTTCGACTTTCCAGTGTAAATCACCAAACGGATTGATCCGGCTCATTACTGCCCTTATGTCGATTTTCCGGATGCCAATCCGAAATCTAAGTTGGAGGCTCACGACCGCCCATTACGCGTCACAGTCGCGCTGCCAAGCTTGTGCATTCTTGAAGTACTGGTGATGCGGCATACTCAAGAAATTGGCTATAAGGGCCTTGTTGACCGCGTATTCAATGATCCTTTCAAGAGCTAGCAGTGCTCATGGTCCGCCGACAGAAGAGTTTACTCCGAATACTGGAAAGTGGGCTGGCTTTGTCCGGATAGTCCGTGCGGTACAACTCGGCTACTTACTCTGAAACAATCGCGGGAATATTGCCACCCGGGCCGCTTTGCCACACTTCTATTGTCGACAGGCTCTTGCTTCCTAATAATCATCAGACTCGTTCAAAAGGTTTTTTTCTTTCTGTAACTTGTAGGGTACTCACAGATCGCTGTTGATTGTGATCCCGACTGACAGATACATTTGAACAGATAAGTCGCGTTTTTCGTGATGCCAGTGCAGTAGGATTGATATATACTCATGATATCACCTGCGCATTAGGACTTGAAACAGATCTGAATTACTAAGTCAAGTCGGGCCGCCCATGTGTTGCCCGAAGAGTTGCGTGGTGTTTCGCTGACATGTGAGCGCTTGGGGAACTACTACCCGGGTCGGCATGGGCATGCGCTTGTACTACGACCGCGAGGATAAATATTGCACCACAGGGTGCAAACGCGTTTTAATCACGGCAGCGCTATGCTGTCTGCGGGACATCCCGCATCTAGATCAAGATACTTAAGCCAAGTCCTCCCGGCAGCCGGTTCAACGTACCTCCTACCCTAGATGCCCATTCATGGACAATCAAACTTCTCCCGTACATCCCAACGACTATTCCGCAGCGATTTGTAGGGTGCGAAACATCAGCGACGAAAAACCCACAGAAGAAGATGAGAGGCCAGCAGACATCGAGGGAGCGCCAGCCCGACCCATCGACGGTGTCTCGGATGTCGTCCTGCACAGCGAACGTGAAATTGCAACGCACGTCATCTCTGTTGATGATGATCCCTCTCTTAATCCCTGGACATTTCGCGCCCTCTTCCTTGGAATTGCGCTTTCCACCTTCGGTGGCTCCTTGGGTACGTTCATCTTCCTTCCAGGCTTTGCTTCAGCTTATGATATATCATAGCCGAGATCTATTACTTCAAACCGGTGAGCTTGCCGATAATCCCACTATTCGCTCTATGTGTCTCATCTCATCACCAGCAAACTGTCATGGTATCTTTGATGTTCCTCGCCATCGTCTCCTATACCCTTGGATTTGCAATGGAAACATTCATCCCTTGTCATGGTCTTTTCCGTCTCTTGAATCCCGTAAGCTTCAATCGCCTCCTCATTCATTCATTCTATCTCATCCCGCTCCAGCATCCTTTCAACAAGAAGGAAAATGCTTTTATCATTATCATGGCTAGTGCAGCAGCAAACTCCGCCCTTGCGACGGAGGTCCTTGCCGTCCAACGCCTATACTACAACATCACCCCCAACACTGGAATCTCAATCATGTTGTTGTTTTCCAGTCAATTCATTGGCTACGGCATCGGTGGTTTACTGAGGTGTAAGTTCGCCTTGGACGGTTGAGTAGAACATACTCTGAAGCACTGCACCGAACAAGCGACTCTGTTGTATCCGTCGAAGATGCTTTACCCAGGAGTCCTTCCGCTGATATCCATGTTTGATGCATTCTTCCGTGACGGTGCGAATGCTCACCGTAGGCTCAAGGTATTCTACCTTGTCTTTGGAACGTAGGCCGCAGCCCCTCCCAGTTTTCCGCAGCTTACTTCGGAGGAACTCGCAGTATCTTTGTCTGGGAACTCTTCCCTGAATGGATATTCCCCCTTCTCACCGGCTTCTCGATCTTTTGCCTCGCTTCTCCGAACAATGCAGCCGTCTCCAGAGTGTTTGGTGGAAGTAACGGTAATGAAGGCCTCGGCCTTCTCTCTGTATGCTTTGACTGGCAGGTGGGACTTCATGCACGATCGATGTTGTGGCGTTATAGCTGATTTTCCATTATATAGTACATCTCCACTTTAGTCAATCCAATGGTGGTTCCCCTGAAGGCCCAGGTAGGTCAAAGTCAGATAATGAACCCCCTTGTTATGGTTAAAAGGCCGACAGATTTCAGTCATCATTGGGTACATACTGTGCATGTGCGTGTGCAATGAATGTCCGTCAGCCTCGCCTGATAGTCTCATAGCGTTGTTTTCGTCGTCGTCTATTACAACCACATCTGGAAATCTCAAAATTTCCCTTTTGTGCGTGCGCATGAGCCATGTATTATATCCCCGTCGGACTGATTGCCGTATGAAGCTCTCTCAGCTTCTGTTCTATAAGAACGGCACGGTGTATGACCAGTTACTGATCCTAAATTCGAATTATGAGGTGGACCCCACTCTTCTCGCTGAACAGGGATTGCCATACTATTCCGGAACCTGGGTTGTGTATCTCCTTGCCACAAACATGGGGTTGGCAGCGACGATTACCCATTTACTCCTTTGGAACCGGGATGACCTACACGGCGCGTGGAGTTGGATGGCTCCTGCTACCCTTCGCCAGAAGTGGCAAGCTATTAGGCGGCAAAACGCTTCCTGGAAGTTCTGGGTGGACGATGGTATGCGCGAGCAACCCAGAACGGATGAAGACATTGACCCCCACTATGCTCAAATGCTCAAGGTGAGCCCTGGAGATTACGCGACTCCGATGACAGATATTGAACGATTTCACATTTCAGTACCCTGACGCTCCAAATAGCTGGTACTTTGTTATCTTTGTCATATCGTTCGTAGCGGCCCTGGTGGTAATCTACAAAAGCAATTCCACCTTACCGTGGTGGGGGTTCGTCATAGCCGTGCTCCTGGCCATCATATCCATTGTCTTCTTTGGGGCATTATACGCCATTACTGGTATCTATCTCACGATCCGTGAGTTTCTTTCGGTCGACGCTACTTCAGTCAACTAAGGCCTGGGTAGAAACGTTTGCACAGATGTTGGCAGGATACTTGCATCCTGGTCGGCCAATGGCAAACATGTACTTTGTTCTTTATAGCTACAGTAAGCCCATTCTATTATACTTAGGAGAAGCAATTGTGTGATATAGTCTACAGATACCGTTTCGCAAGGTACCTTGCTCCTTCGTGACCTCAAGATCGCCCAGTGTAGGTCTTCCGGGTAGCGCTTCCGATGGCAAAGTCTGACGAGTTCTCGTAGATGCCAAGCTTCCCCCTCGAGCTTCTTTCATTGCCCAGATCATTGGTACTCTCCTTGGCGCCGTCTTGAACTATGGTGAGAGCGTGTAGCCCCCTTCCTAGCAGACTCTTACAATTCCTTGGAGTCTTAATGAACTCTATCGTCGACAGTCAGCGGGAGATCCTGCTCTCTGTTCAAGGAACGAATATCTGGTCCGGACAACAGCCTCAGCAGCTCAACTCTCAAGCCATTGCGTGGGGAGGCCTGAGTCACGAGCTATTCTCCGTCGGTAGGAGGTATCAGTGGGTCTCGTGGTCATATCTTGCCGGGCTTGCCGCGCCAGTGCCTTTCTGGCTCGTCCACCGTTATTGGCCGAAGCTCCGTGCCGACTACTTGTACACACCCATTCTCTGGTATACGTTGAAATATCCACTCCAAAATGCCTTTTATACTTATGCTGCTTCGTTTAGTGGATACATCGGCTGTCTCGCTGCGGGTATCAACTCCTCATTCTTGTCTTATTGTACGATCGCGTTCATTTCCCAGTGGTGGATCAGAACGCGTTATCCCCGCTGGTTCCAGAAATACAACTACATTGTCGGCGCAGGTATGCTCGTTTGCAAGGTCTTCTGGGCTTGGCGACTTATGTGGAATTGGCAGCGCTGGATGGTGGGACTCAGGTCATGGTTTTCATCCTATCCTTTGCTGTCCAGGGTGCAGCAGGTACTCCTCATCTCTTTCCTGCATGGTGGGGTGCAAATCAGGACGGAAATTATGATCGCTGTCTGTATCTTAGCTAAATACACCTATAGGTCTGAGCTGTTTGTTGTACTAGCATAGCTTATTGACTGCAAGTGCCAGTTCGCTTGCGTTTCCCCATGGGCTGGCAGGACTCTCTTTCATTTTAGACGCTGTTTGGCATCATATTGCTACATAGTGAAGGTAGCGATCGCCTGCCGAGGTCAGCAATCGGATCGTCCGCGATGGGAGGGAATGAGTCTGATTCAAACTCTTTCTTTTTCGAGCAAGCCAGGACAAGACCCGCCGAGGAAATTTACCTTGAATTTATGTAGGAGGGTGAGCAGTGGTGAAGATGTCCGGGTGCTGCCACCAGCCTCTGCTTGGGCCGGGGTCATTTACTGAATGGTGAAAATCCCAGTGGTGCATCGGAACGCGCTCAGGGGAAACCAAGATTAGTGATGTCAACAGTTATGTGGCCATACTTGAAGTTGATTAGGTCGCGGACTAGGAAATAAACAAGAGTGAAAGTGGTCCTCAACCCGCGCTGTCAAGGGGATGCACGTCCAGCGTTGGAGTTTTCGCGACTGGCAAAAGCACATTCCCTCGTTCTGGACCCTGTTGTTCGCGTCCGCACTCTTGAGAGTCGGCCTCATCCTATACAGCGAGTGGCACGATGCCCGCTCCGTCGTAAAGTACACCGACGTCGACTACCGCGTCTTCAGCGACGCGGCACGATTTCTTTTCCATCCAAGCAAGGACAATATCGCTCGAGGCCCATTGACAGGCAAGTTGAACCTAGATGTCGGAAAGTGAGTTCTTTTGGCTCCCATGTCGGTTCGTGTCAGTGATCCACGGTTCCTAGCCCCTACAATCGCGCGACATACCGCTACACACCTCTCCTGGCAGTCCTCTTGCTCCCAAACGAGCTCGTTCACGCGTCGTTTGGAAAGTATCTCTTTGCGGCCTGCGATCTCGTTAACGGGATCCTCATATATCAACTACTCGTGACCTCCATCCTCTCCAGGCCAACACGCGCACCGGCCAACGACGACAAATCGTCCGACGCACAACGCACAAGCGGGGACGCAACAAATACATCCATCGTCGACGTAAAAGCATGGGCTGCTTTCCTCGCGGCCACGCACCTCCTGAATCCACTCGTATTCAGCATCTCCACGCGCGGATCCTCCGAATCCGTTCTCTGCACTCTCGTCCTCCTCACGCTGTACTACGCGCTCCATCATCGGTGGGACGCGGCCGCCGTGATGCTTGGCATCAGCACCCACTGGAAAATCTATCCCGTCATTTACGGCGTGAGCTGTGTCGCCGCCATCGCTGGCCACACACGACCGACGTCTGGCTGGGGACTCAACTTTATCAAATCGGTTGTGTGCGCGCGGACGCTTCGGTTTACGATCCTCAGTGCCGGTACGTTCTTTTTCCTCGGCGCGCTCTGCTACGCCATGTACGTCCCTCTCTCTCGTATTTCTGCACTGAAACCCACCGCTGGACCGCTCTCTGCAGGTGGGGATACCCGTTCTTGTACGAAGCCTATCTCTATCATGCAGATCGCCTCGACCATCGGCACAACTTTTCCCCGTATTTTTACCTCACGTATCTCACTTACCCTGGCCAACCGCCCAACGACCTCGTGCCTTCGTCCATCCGGCAGTTCCTTTGTTCACCGCTTACGAGCCTCGTCCCACAGCTCTCCCTCTCTCTCGGCACGGGTGTTTTGCTCGGCCGACGTACACAGGATCTGCCGTTTGCGTGGTTCGTGCAAACATTTGCGTTCGTGTTGTTCAACAGGGTGTGCACCTCGCAGTACTTTTTGTGGTACACGCTCTTCTTGCCGCTGTTAGCCCCTCATGTACGGCTCTCGTGGTGGAGCGTCGTCGTCTGGGCTGGTGTACAGGCGGTCTGGCTTGCCGAAGCCTACAAGCTCGAGTTCTTGGGAGAGAACGTGTTCCTTAGTCTTTGGCTGAGGAGCTTGCTCTACGTCGGTGGACACGCGTGGGCGCTGGGAAACGTCATGGAGGGTTATGCTGTAGTCATTGGCTTGGCGCGACGTTCGTGCTGACATGTCCTCACTGTGCTGAGTTGTTCCGAGAACCTGTTATTATGTAGGAATCTAGGAGTTACATGCTCGTGTGGAAATAGTCCAACGCAACGAAAGCATGGATTTGACGGAAGCAGTGCATGTCTTTGAAAGGTGCGCAAGACGAGACATGGGTAGGTAGCGTACTATAAGGGTCACTCTCTCGACTTCTCCACGACAGACGAACATCATATCTATAACCCACGTGAGTAAGATAGTGAAGGAAACAGGAAAGACATACGTATTGCGAAATCCACCGGAATCCTAAGAAGCCGTGTCAACGAGGATAAATATCGGCACGAAAAAGATACACCTTCGCCGTAGCCCTGCCTTTGGACGACCGAACACATGAACAGCTCAATCGGCCGAATGTCGTTGAGCGGTACCTTGCCCTGGCATGCCTGGATGAACACCCGCACTAGGCGATCAAGACAGGTGAGATGGAACCAACCTTGCCGGTAGTTTGGTAGAGTCCAAGGTGATGTCTAAGTTCCTCCTCGCTGACAGCACCGAGTGCGTCAATCTTGTTGCCAAGAACGAGGAAGGGGACCTTGGCGAGTTCTTCGATGGAGAGCAACGCGTCGAGCTCGGCCTTTGATTCGGCGAAACGTTCGTAGTCGGCAGAGTCGACCAAGAAGACGATACCGTCAACCTCGGGGAAGTAGTCGCGCCAGAGGCGGCGGGCTACGTAGAACACGTATACTGGGTACGTAAAGACGGAAGGAATAAGTTGGAACACATACCTTGTTGGTGTCCTCCGAGATCATAGGTGGTGAATTTGACGTTGCCGATGGCTAGTTCCTCGGAGGCTGATGGGATGCGTCAGAGGTGGGGGACGCAGGAATTGTCGCGGCGCTTACTGGGGTGGAGCGTGGGCTGGAGAGTAGCCAGTCTGTCATTCTTGAGCATGTGCAAAAGGGTCTGGAACGAGTTAGTCAGACATGTGGTGAGGGGAGCACGAGCGGTAGATACGGACAGTCTTTCCAGCATTATCGAGACCAAGGAAGAGGATTTTCGCGTTCTTGTGCAACAATCCTGGTGAGTGGTCTGAGTAACGGTGGGGAGTGGTGTGGTTAGATGGGAGGCATACCGAGCTGGGCGAGAATGTCCCAGAACCAGTTGATGATGAACATGGTGGTCGTTGAGTGTGAAGGACACGTCAAATCAAACAAGTAGGCGTTAGGGTGACGAGTGACACGTACGGTCACTCGTCACACTCTTAAGCTAAATTGCTACTACTAGTACTACAGTCTGTAGGAAAGGTCTGACGCCCGCTGCACCACGAAAAGAGGCACAGGTGCTCGAAATCCTCACCAATCCTTCTCCGCATACCACATCGCCGCGTACGTCCTGGAAGTGGATCAAACGGGCACTGTCTACAAGGTTGCGTTGGACTTGAAACAGGAAAAGAGAATGTCGAGTGATTTATACTAGACACGTATGTTTGGTCCTATTTACTTCATCTGGCTCAGCCAATCCCTGAGCTCGCTCAACCCGTCGTTGCTCGACTCGTCCTTGGCCTTCGCCCACGTCGAGACAATGGCGACGTCCCCACCCTCCCATTCGTCGAACCTGAACGTGCTACCTCCCGCACCACTGCACTCTAACCCACCCATTTCCGTTTCTTCCCCCTCCCCTCCGAGACTCTCCACGCCGACACCTCCCGACTGGGCGGCCCTCCTCTTCTCAAGTTCTCTCTCCAAAATAGTGCGAACTCGGCTGATAGCGACGTCGCGTGTAGAGCTGGACGAGGTACCCACTTTGAGAAGATCCGTCTTGTGTGCTAGGATGAGCAGCGTCGGCGTGGAATGCGTCGGCGGGAGTGACGTGATGGCATGTAACACATAATGCAAGTGTCTAGCAGCGTGTGTAAGAATCTGCCAACCCCTGAGTAAGGAAGCACGTACTCGGCGACGATAGAGCCATTGCGTGAAATCGTGCTACAGTCCACTACGAATGCGACAACTTTAGCGTCCTTGAGATGCTCTCGAAACTGGTCCCTGATTCGCGGGTGTCCCGGTACATCAATCACTCGTAACGTCTTGGTAGGCGATAGCATCAT
>JBBPJV010000205.1:0-35504 GCA_038088915.1 Sutorius aff. eximius
ATAGGGTCAATATATAATGTCAGGTGGTCAGTTACATAAAGGTGACATAATAGGACCATTATCCAATCTATATAATCATGTTACAACATGCTAGGGTCCAATACATGTAATCAAAATGTAAAGTCAACAAACTGTCCACATGAGTCATGATTTTAAAATGGCTGCCATTCAATCAGTTCTCATCCAAATCCCTTCAATCCTGAACCAATAGAGAGCCATGAGTCAGTACAAAGTTTCACACACTCACATGTTAGGGTTAGGGTTAGGGGCTAGCACAGAATATTGCATATAGTGGAAATTATGCAAACATGTGGACAGTTTTTTGAGCCACTGTATGTCCAGAATCATTTTAGTTCCATTGAAGTCAACAAATAGTTTAAATGAAATACCCCAATAGCTGGCTGGTTAAATATATCCAGGTGTTTTTGTTACTAATAACTATCACTAGGATAAGCCACAATGAGCTAAATAAGTTTACATAAGCTGAAATAAGCTGAATAGACTTTTGTAAAATTCCTGATAGGCTGATCCCTGCAAGCAATAGGCTTACACACAACATGCAAACAATGAGTTGGGCTAACCGGGCTACGTGTTGGCTAGCCATGCAACAGTAAACACAACTGGAGCGGGAAAAATACGTCCGTGCGACAAAAACGAGGGCCATAAAACAGACATTGGGACACTATTACAACAATCAGACAGTACTGCATGCACAGAGCAGCGCACCGGCCACGGCCATCCTTGTCAATCCACAAAGTACTTTGAACTATATTACGCACATTTCAACAAATCAGCCTGGCACAAATACATGACCGTTATAAGTGACTACGATAAGAATTATCCGCAACAATTATCCAGTCCATGAGATGAGATAGCACATCCACTTACTTTTCACTCCTCGGGTTCCTCCGCATCCGCCTCCATCTCAAACACCTTTACCCCATTCCGCACAGCACCTGTCAAGCTTTCACAGTGCACTCGCAACGCGTTCACGACCTCCGGGAATACGTCCTCGTCAATGTTCTTCCCCCACAATACGTCCAAATGCTCATACCCATCCAACTTCCTCGCTCGTGTGCCGCTCGCCGGCAGCGCACCGACCATCGCGTCGATATCCACGAGACTATCCCTACTGCCATACAGCAACAGGATCGGAGTCTCGATATTCCGCGTAGGGAACCGGGCTGGGCGGTATGCTTTCCCAGAGTTGGGAGAAGTGCCGAAAACGGTGATATCGTCATCAAACATCTGAAAGGCAGATTCGCGCATGATCTGGAACCAGTGCACGACTGACTTGACGGAAGCGTACGAGTACAGGTGAGCGTACGCGGCCGTTTTTTGGGTGGTGGCTATATTGCGGCTGTCCCAGGAGAAAAGGAAGCTAAGGGACATGTCGATGATAGAGGTGAAAATCGGGGGGTAGAAGAGCGCTTGCCAGGTTGCGACCGATGAGAGAATCGCTTTTCGTCCAAAGAAAAGGTATACTAGTGTCGGGCTGCGGATTCGGTGACAGAACGGATGACCATCAGCAAGAGCCGTACACCAGGACATAGGGGTTGAACGTCGACTCACGACGCCTTCATGAGTCCGTCTACCACTGGGGCAGACAGTCCTGCGGGACTCATCGCTGGGGCGAGCGCAACCAGCACATTCACCTTTTCGTTCAGTTGCGGGTTGACGCTCAACGCGGCGAATGCTTGCGCGGTGCCTTGGCTGAACCCAACGTAGCCAAGGCTACCCACACCAGTACGAGCGAGGATATATTCAATCGAATCGGGAATATCGTACCAGGCAAACTCGTCTAGACTGTAATTCCAGAATCTGGAAGAGTTTGGATTGTGATGGAGCGATTTTTTTGAGTATTTGTTGCCGCGATTGTTCCCGAGCCAAACGTCAAAGCCTGCAGATCACATAAAGCGGGACGTGCGGGATGAGCACCCAACAAATCACACATGTCCACACGCATTCATACATACCTTGCTCTGCAAGCACAAAAGGCAAGCAACGAGCCTCCTCCGTCAGACACACCCACACTTCGCTGTTCATGAGCAACCCATGGTGGAGATACACCACCGGCTTTTTCGTGGTGGTATCCGAGGGACGCGCAGGACGCTCACGCTTCCGCATGGGAATTCGGTGCAAGGTCAAGAGATACCCATCCTTGGTCTGGACGATGTGTTCCTCGTACGCATACCCGTACAGTGCAGAGAGCTCCCCAAAGTCTTTGGCAGCACGGATGGTGGAGGCGAAGGCCTCTTCCGCGGTTGGTGTACTACGTGTACTTGCGAAGCGGTCAAAGAGTACCTGAGAGCGATTGTAGAACCAGGCGACGATGGGCTTCGGAAGGAGTAACACCGTGAAGCGGAGAAGCGTCTCGACAGTAAGGATAGAAAGACCAACGAGGAGGGCCAGGTACTCCTTCAGGGAAAGTCGTCCAATGAGTGGGAAACGAGCCATGAATCAACCAAGCCAATGGACGGTCTTGAGAACGAGCAATAAATTTAGTATTGGCAATTGACTTGGGGTAAATGTATTACATAATATGTCTCGGAGCGTAGTACTGCACATGACAGCAGTGAAGAACTGAAGACTGATACATGACGAGGGTACTTGTTTTACTCACCAAGAATAGAGTCACAGTGTGTGTCGGTATCAGGTAGTGACACACAAGCTGTCCACAATGCAATTCACGAGCCGAAACCGACGTTGGCTACGGTAGGCGCGCGCGATGACCCTGAACATTGAAGATCACGTCGTAGCCACAGAAAACCCCATACAAGGCTTTTCTAGGATCGGCCATACTGGTGCTATTAGTACCTTCGGAGGGCTTGTTTCGACCCTCAGGGCGGCAGGTCTTGCAAACGTTTCAGCCACCGATCTTGCCCAACAACGTGACACGGACCCACTGTGGTACAGTCCTCTCGAAGCCACCGGAGGGCTCGACTGGGATCATCTGTCTCTCTTGCCCGGTTGTCGGGTCAGGACAGACAACTGTCTGTCGAATCCTTGTTAGCTGCAGCGCGATTACAGGTACGTGAGTAGCGAGCCGTCGTATACATCGGACTTATTTTGTTGCCGAACAGATATTTAGTCCGATAGCATGAAAGGCATTATTACTGTAAACTTACAACTCATTAGCTTCGCAAGCAATCAGTTTATATCCGTAGTCGTTTGCAGGCGGCCGGAGTAGTTGATCCATGTATTTGCTATTGAGTATTTATGTACTCGGAGCTACCTCGAGGCCGAGGCGGTTTGTCGACGGGTTGTCGCTCGTTGACGTGGAAAATACAACCCTTCGGAGTATGGGACAAGGAGGAAAGACATAGTTGAATAGTCACGAACATGCCGCCTGCAATGTAACATGCGGTATGCTCTTGTCGAGCCTCGATGTAGCACGCTGCTCCTACCTCTCCAAAAGTTAATGGACAACTAAGCGGATCACACTCTGCGTAGCCGCTAATTTGCGACGAAAACGTACTACACATATTTGCGACATTCCTCCAGGAATCAAATCAAGCCTAGCAAAGTTGTACTCATCACAAAGATAGCACGTGCAAGAGACCCGTCAAACCAGATAGTTAGAAGAGAATGCCTGCTAGTTAGACTTAGAGTCGGTGTAGAACGTACTAGAAAAGCCGACTCGTCCATTAGTGGTATCATAAATACTGTAGTAGCGCTCCCTGAAGATCGCACAAAATCAGTCCATCTTCACCTGTGATGTCAAAGTAGAATAATTATGGACGCACAGGAAGGTATAACCAAGCATGAAGTCATGGCCAGCTCCGATGGGGGACCCGATGTCACTGACAATGAGGCAAATCGAACCGGGACTACCTCCAATGACACTGTTCAGCGAACGAGGCCAAATCTGCCGATTAGGAGTCAGGTTGTATGAGTTGCTTCCGATGTTGAACGTTAACGACTGCAAATTGGTATACTGGGCAGCAGTGAGTTTGAGCAGGCCGGTGACGGAGTCCGGGACACCGCCTGTGGCAGACTGGTATTTCTTGAACGCATCTGTACAACCCGAAAACGTATGTCAGTGATCTGCGGGAGGGCAGCGGGATCGAGGTCACCCACCCGTCGCAATAATGTCGACGACACCGGCGGTCAATGACAGGATGGTGTCGTTACCATACGTGATCGATTGGTCAAGACCCCAGTACAAGGACGAAGGGTAAGTCGTTGTGAGAGGAACATATTCCACGGGACCAGTGATGACGAGGGCGTCATAACCGCCAAACGTGAGCGCTCCCTCGCTGATTGGCTGGCTGGATGGTACGAAGTAAACGCCAAGCACCTCTTCGGAAATCGTGCCTTGGGAGTAAAGGTTGTCAGATACCGTAGGGACCGTGTCTGTCCTGGTGACCGTACCCCGAGTCAGGTTGACAGGACCTACGCCAAGAATACCACCAAAGCCGTTAAGACCACTGGAGCTCCTAGCTACGCCGATGGACTGTTGGCCGATCACCGAACCAGGGGCAAGTGTCACAGTATCAGTCCATTCTTCTCCAAGCCATCTTCCAGAGTCATAAGATACCGACTATCGTTACCCTCAAAATCAAACATAAAAGAGATAGAAAGCTAGAAACATACGGCCACGTTCCCAGTGTCGTGACTAGAAATGGTCGGAATGTATTGCTTAAGTGCTCCCACGAATGTATTGGCGCTTCCGGTATCAATCACAAGCGTATCTGCCACTGTCCGTCAGCTTCTGCATCCACGCTGGCAACAGATCCACGTACAGTATGTTGGCGGGGTGCCAACCCCGATCTGGGCTGAATATGTGAGCTGATTATTTGTAATGCTAAATGTCTCGGTGCGTTTGCCAATGCGGCCAGCTTGTTGCATGGCTCAGGCACGAGCGCGGTCTTTCTCAGCAATGTTAAGGGTACCACACTCATTGATCCTTGTCGCAAAACTGAGAGTTGCCGTGCCGCCTCGACGAGCGAGAGGACTTGCACCCACAGTGGATAGAGCGACAAAAACGAGAGAGAGGAGCGCTTTAGAAAGAAACATTGTAGTTTCACCGAGGACAGAGTGCTTGATGAATTGGTGGTAGTTCCCGAGGTTTTAAAGACTCGGTCCCCATCTAACCCCATTCGAAATAAGCGGCACAGAAAATAAGAGGGTGATGGGTTTCGTTTACTCTGTCTGACACCGCTGTCATGTCATGAAGCTGTATTCCTCCGAGAAGAGCTAAAGATGATGAGGCTCACCTGGGAAGAATGAGAGCAGATGACCCATTGACTCTCGAGACTAGGCCTCCAAATGAATGTGGAAGATCTTAAATGTCCACGAAGCCACTACCTCACGGTGAGAGAGAAGGTTCATCTCCCCCTATTGGTGATAGCTTAGTTTAAGTACAGCAGCACAGAATCGTCCATCCGAGGTCCTGGTCCATATGGTCAAGCCCAGTTGCGGGGCTAGCAGAACGATCAGGTCACGTGGAGCCTAGTTTTGGCATTGCATGTTCGACTTACCGGACACCAATGTCGAAGTTCTGCAAAATGCACACAAGTACACATAAATCACAATCGGTTCTGTGAATGAGGCTCGCTGACCCCCTGCTTCTTTCATATCAATAGGCGTAAATTTGAGGACGGCATTGCTTTCTTGCTTCTTGTTCTGCGTAAATATGGCTGACTGTCCGTTTCTTTCCTGTGTCATTTCCACGATAAATGCTTACCTTCTGCCGTTGCTTTTGTGCCATCCCGAGTGCCAATTCCGTTGCGTTGGTCTGGGTCGTCAGTGTGCTTTCAGGCCGACGCAAACTCACGAAGGACGCGAAAACGTGCCATCGCACACACAATTTTGAGGGGGAATTAACACCGCGTCTTGCCGCGAGTCACAACCAAGGTTTGGGACTGGAAGATGTGGAGCCCCCTCTGCTACCGACACTCAGCGATGGGGTTAAACGCATGACAAGACCACTATCTCAAACAATGCCGCGCTCGTCTTCTCGACCCCTAGACCTAGCTATTCACCCGGTGCCACGCGGGGGTCCTCGATCTCATCACAGAGAAATTCTGTCAGAAGCGAATCCCATGCCAATGGCTCTGGTCCCATTGTTGCTTACTAGCTGCCCACATTCCAGCCATCGTTTGGTAACCACCTCGCTCGCCATCTCACGCATACCCTGAACAACCATGGTCGGCATCGTCGAGGCCCAGTCCAAAGTCAATACTCAAAGCCATGTCCGCCAGATTTGTTGATGTCCGCTAGTCAGGCCTCAAGGGCGACCGGCCCAAACCTGCGTCTCCCATGGGCGTTTCCAGAGTTCAAGCGCTGACAAATGTCAGCCGCACGTGGCGTAACCCACCCATAACACGGCACCAGAAAAACTTTGATCCAAACCGGCGGAATCCTAGACTTTCTATTGAACACATCCAGTTATTTCTGAAGACACGCACAACTTGGCGGGTGCGTGTACCAAAGCAAATCTATGTTGAAATAAGCAAGCCCACGCGCAGTCGCGATCGCCGCCGATCCTTCGGACCACCGTCACGCTTTATCGGACCCGACGTGCCACATATTACCCCTGTACGCCGCACCTTGCATCCCTTCGTTCTATCCCTCGCGTATCAGCCATTTTACGGACACTCCTTTTGTTCTATTTCGTCCCTGTGTCGCTCGCACACATAGATCTCCACAAGATCAACATACCCTTTTTATTCACAATACATTCCCTACTCGTATATAAGACTGACCACTCGTACTCGTACACCTCAGTCCGTTTCATCGCACGCGACTGAGGTGAGATACTCATACCTACACTCTTTGATCCACTCGTACTCACTCATACTTAGTCACTCTCGTTAGTCGCGCGCTGTCCTGTATTCGCTCAAACCTTACAATCTAGCTACTATGACGACCACGACGACGACCCTGGGAAAGCAGAGGCAGCGTGCACAACGGACCCATCAAACCGATCATCGGAGAGACACGATTTTTAATTGGATTCAGATTCAGTGTAAGAAGTACTAGCAAAACCGACCCGTCCGTGCGTGGTATCGTAGACGCTGTAGTAGCGTTCCCTGAAAATGGAGAGCGTCAGCGCCTACGCATGCCGTGGGCAAAAGCCAAAGCATTTACGCACGTACAGGAACGTATATCCCAGCATAAAGTCGAGACCGGATCCAGAGTACGTTCCGATGTCGTTGACGATGAGGTATATCGAACCGGAACTACCTCCGATAGCCGCGTTGAGCGAACGAGGCCAAATCTGTCCATTAGGCGTCAGGTGGCGAGACCTGCTTCCGATGTTGAACGTCAATGGCTGCAAACTGTTATATTGGGTAGTGGATATTTTCAGCAGGCCGGTGGCAGGGTCCGGGACACCGCCCGTTGCAGATCGGTATTTCTGGAACGCATCTACATAACCCAACATAATGTCAACGGTCTGCGACTTTGCAACAAGATGCTCGGGGTCCATGTCACTCACCCGTCGCAATAAGGATGAGAGTCGTACCGGTGTCGACAATTCCAGCGGTCGATGATAGGATGATGCCGCCGCCATACGCAATCGATTGGTCGATACCCCAGTACAAGGACGCAGGCGAAGTCGTTGTGAGAGGAGCATACTCCACGGGACTGGCCATGACAGAGGGATCATAGCCGCCAAAGGTGAGCGTTCCATCGCTGATGACCGCGCTGGACGGCACGAAGTAAACACCAAGCACCTCCTCAAAAATTGTTCCTTGAGAGTAAAGGTTGTCCGACACCGTAGCGACCGTGTTTGTATTGCTGACTGTGCCCTGAGTCAGGTCCACACGACCTACGCCAAGGATACCATCAACATCGGTGAAACCAGTGGATGTGCTAGCCACGCCGATAGATTGTTCCGCGATGACTGCACCAGTGGCAAGCGTAACAGCATCAATGTATTCTTCTCCGGCCCAGCTTCCAGAGCCGTAAGATACCGACTACCATTATCTGAGCTCGCCGCAAACAAGGTGGGAATATCAAAAACATACAGCTGTATTTCCAGTGTCACGACTGGTGATTGTCTTGACATACGGCTTATTTGCTCCCACAAATGTGTTAGCACTTCCGGTATCAACAAGAAGCGTGTCTACAAAGTCAATCAGTTTCCGCGTTTATGATGAAAGCAGATGGACAGACAGTACGTTGGTGGAATGCCGACTCCAACTTCGGCAACATAGGCGATGTCGTTGTTTCCGACGTTGACAGACACTTCGCGTTTGCCGATGCGTCCAGCTTGTTTCATAGCCTGGGCACGGGCGCGATCCTTTTCAACAATGTTGAGGGTGCCGCGCTTATTGATCCTCGTCGTAAAACCAAGAGAGGCTTTACCGCTACGAAAAGTGAGAGGACTCGCGCCCGCAACAGATATCGCGACGAGAACGAGGGAAAGGAGTGCTTTAGAAGGGAGCATGGTAGTTGGCAGTTTCACAGGAGGGCGGGGATTTGAACGACTGGAGGCTCTTTAAAGGCTTTCACCCTCGCTTATTCATGGAACTCGAGGTGGCGAGACATGATAGTTGAATGGTTCAAACTGTTTCACCTGACCAATTTTCTGACTGCCGCTGGTCAGGAGGTGGGGTTGTTTCGAAAAAGGCGAGCGATGACGTGACTCACCCGGACATAATTTCAATAGAGCCTGTGTGTTCCAATACGAACACCACGAGGCACGGCTTCTCGTGTCTATAAGATTGTACGAGGCGAATAGGCTATACACCGAACCATTCGGTACGTGATCACAAGGTCACCTCACCTGTACAAGTAACAAGAGCGCATATGTTTTTCTACGAATGATTTCGTACAGCGCGATACCACCCAGAAAAATGCGTTCAGCATGTTATCGTTTACTTTCATTTCATGTGATACTCACCCCCGGGGTACTGACGGTTCCAAAAGCGGGCGCAAAAAGCGCTACATCCCCTGGCTTATAGATATGAAGAATGTGTTTGTTTTCAACCCGAAGCTGAGCACAACATAAGTCGAGTCAAAGCTATGTTACTGTTAAGCACTGCTAACGTACCACGTGGAATACTAGTCTTGTCCGGAATCCCTTTCGTGGGATGACCATGACAGTGGATGGTGACCGCGATGATACTCGGCAAAGAAGGTTATTAAGTTAGCGTGAGAGAACTGAGGTAGTCTGGTGACCAGACTACCATGACGTAGCCAAGGCTGCAGTACTCGGCAGGCGTTCTCAACTGGTCGTTGAATTAGACGGGACAAGATGGCATGTACTACATCAACCTCAGCGGTCTTTCCGTCTCACTCGTAGGCTCACTCGACAGGCAAAATTCTGTGGGTATTAAATCAAGCCCTCGTAAAGTCTGAATTACTACGCATCGTTATGCTGTATAGAGACATGCCGGGCACATCAAAGTGGATAGTTCGGAATAGCTTTTAGTTGGACTCAGATTCGGTGTACTGCGTGGTAGCGAAACCGACTTGTTGATTCGTGGCATCAAACACGCTGTAGTAACGCTCCCTGGAAAGCAGCAAACATCAGACCTCACGGTCACTGTAGGCGAAAAAATTCTGGACGTACAGGAAGGTGTAACCAAGTATGAAGTCAAGGCCGGATCCAGATTTGGCTTTGATGTCACTGATGATGAGGTAAATCGAACTGGAACTACCTCCAATGGCACTGTTGAGCGAACGAGGCCAGATCTGCCCATTAGGAGTCAGGTTGTATGACTTGCTTCCGATGTTGAACGTTAACGGCTGCAAGTTGGCATACTGATCGGTAGTGATCGTAAGCAGGCCAGTGGCGGAATCCGGGGTGCCGCCCGTGACAGACTGGTATGTCTGGAACGCCTCTATATAGCCCAAAAATGTATGTCAATGGCCGGCGGCAGGGCAGTAGGGTCGAAATCACTCACCCGTCGCAATAAGGATGAGAGTCGTACCGGTGTCGACGATGCCAGCGGTCGATGACAGGATGGTGTTGGCGCCATAGGTAATCGATTGGTCGATACCCCAGTACAAGGACGCAGGTGAAGTGGTTGTGAGAGGAACATACTCCACAGGGCCAGTGATGACGAGGGGGTCATAACCGCCAAACGTGAGCGCTCCCTCGCTGGTTGGCTCGCTGGATGGCACAAAGTAAACGCCAAGCACCTCTTCGGAAATCGTTCCCTGAGAGTGAAGGTTGTCCAATACCGTAGGAACCGTGTCCGTATTGCTGACCGTACCCTTTGTCAGGTCGACAGGACCCACGCCAAGAATACCATCAACATTGTCAAGACCAGTGGATTTGCTAGCTACGCCGATGGACTGTTGGCTGATCACCAAACCAGGGGCAAGTGTGATGGTATCAATCCATTCTTCTCCGGACCAGCTTCCAGAGCCATAGGATACCGACTATCGTTACATTTTAATCAAACACAAAAGGGATAGGGAGGCAGAAACATACGACCGAGTTCCCAGTGTCTTGGCTGGAACTAGTCTGGGCGTATGGCTTACTTGCTCCCACGAATGTATTAGCGCTTCCGGTATCAATCAGAAGCGTATCTGCCACTGTCTGTCAGCTTCTGCATCCACGCTGGCAACAGATCCACGTACAGTCTGTTGGCGGGCTGCCAACCCCAACCTGAGCAGTATATGAGACTTGATTATTTGCAATGCTGAAGGTCTCGCTGCGTTTGCCAATACGGCCAGCTTGATGCATCGCCTGGGCACGAGCGTGGTCTTTCTCGACAATGCTAAGGGTACCATGCTCATTGACCCTCGTCGTAAAGCGAAGAGTTGCCGCGTCGCCTCGACGAGTGAGAGGACTTGCGTCCACAGCAGAAAGTGCGATGAAAAAAAGGGAAAGGAATGTTTTAGAAGGAAACATTGCAGTTTCTCAGTGGGTAGGGGATTGAAGATTCGCAGCTCCTGGATGATCCCAAAGCTTTAAAGACTTGAAAGATGCATTACCATATAACTCGAAATGGTGAGATATGCCAGGGATGCGGCAAAATGGACTGGGTATTTCACTTGGTAAGTTGGTTCCATTCAATGCCGTTGGTCAGGAAGCGAGCCTAATTACGCCATGAAAGACCAGGTGTATGTATGGTAAGTCGGCACTCACCGACGAGATGAGATACCGATCCCATTGATGCCTCAGAATACATATCCAAGTCCGCATTCGCAGTATGTCGGTGTATAGCCACACATGTACGTGGGACTAGAAAAGGGTTTGATGTCCGCAAGGACTGTTTGCTCTGACAATCTCGCCCCGTCTTTGTTTGGTATACTGTCGCTGCGGCCGCTTGGAAGGGCCACATTGTCGTTCAGTTTCGTAAGCTCAGATCAAGTAATTCACCTACAGCTTGTGGAGCCAAGGCTCATGGCATCACCTCAAGTCTCCAACGGCTGATTGAAGGCGTCAGTAGCATGGGAAAATGTTCACACTCGATCAATCGAACATGCAAAAAGAGACAGATCATCATTTCCTGCCATTTCATCAGGCCAAATCTAGTGGCTGTGACGCTTAAAGCAATGAGGCACCAGCTGAACCACGTGACCCCCTTTATGTTGGTTTACGCTCTACCGATATTAAAATGTCTAACGAGAGCATCGTGCCACTGCCGGAATAATCTGAATGTTTCATGTGAGTCGGCTTACTCGGACTGCGTGTTGCTGGATTCAATAAGTACTCGACAATGTAACATGAATGCTCGTTGTAGCGGCATCACCGCTGCCAGCCCATATTGGCTTATGTGCTTGTTCGACCTTCAATTTCGACTTTGAGTCCATCCTTGGCAAGTGGGTAGTGGCATCGGAATACACTGGTAGTGCGGCCCTTGGTGCATCCGTTAATATCGCTTTGCGGCAGATTACGGTAGTATGACCGCCAGCCTCTGGGCGCGTCAATCTGTCCTGCAAGCAGCCGCGTTTTCGGCGATCAGGCTGACACCTTGGTAAGGATGGTATCCCCAAATTCACCTGCTTTTCTCCCTCCAAGTGCTTTCAAGACACCCTCCAACGATATCAATCGTTTGATTAGACTGCTTCTCCGTGTCACGGTACGGACGTGTATCGGTATGACGCACCGTGTCCACAAGAAGTGAGGGCTCGAGCCATCGTGAGCGGACTCATCAGTACGTACTACGACGTGAAACACCCACTCGAACAAGCCTTCTCTCGCTTGGCCCTTTTGTTCGGCCTGTCTCCAGGCGCCGATTTATTTGCATTTGGATGCCCCTTAGGCTTGGTCCATTGGGATTCCAGTGGGGATCTTGATACGTATGGCCCACCGACTCGGATTCGGGCAATGCGCGCGGCGCGGCCTGAGGCATCATTCTTTGTCGTTTTCACAAAGAATGTCTCCACGAAAATGAACTGGTACGCTGTGCGAGTAGCGCTCCACTTCCTGCTAGAGGGTTGAACGGTGCTGCCGGCCTTGCTTGCGCCATACCGCATATATATCGGGCACGACATCCACTCAACCGCGGTCATGCATAACAATGCTTTCACGAAGGCCCACAATTTTCCCGGTGTGCACGCAGATCGACAAGCTTATAGACTAGGGACACGACGGCCGAGCTCCATCATACATTGAGCAAGCATTGGCACTGAAGAGCGATCGGCACTGGAGGTTCAGTGACCAGTCGCATGTGTATTTGCTTGTGGCATTCAGAACGTCAAGGCGACAGTACACCGCACGTCCTCGAAGATAAGAAATACGGGGGCAATCGGAGGAATCGTGAGAAACCGTCCCGACACCCAATTCCAGGCATCGGTGCTGGTCACGCCCGCCAGCTCACAATGGTCCGGCCCCATTAGCACGGGTCTATCCGCTTGTTCCTCCTCTCCCAACGAGGTCTGCGCCCTGTCCCGTGCGTTGGCTTCCAAGTTGCCATTCCCTGTTACCCCGCATCTCGCATTTATTGAATACTGGGACGAATGATCTCGGCTCTGGCACCAAATCCTTTCCTGACATAGTTCATAGTTGGCAGTAGGGAACCCCTCAAGATCGTCACCCCGTCGCACAGCCGAACCTTGCCTATCGAAACTGCGTAGCAACGCGGCGGCCCATGACAAAGCACATTGGCCGATTCACCCCATCGTCCTACACCCTTTTACGGTCTATATCGACGACTCACGATGGCGCTCCAACCGCGCACACGGCTCCTTGGGCTGCAGAGTCTCTACTCCCATGGATTTGCACCCCCGGGGTGACGCGAGAACGGTTCCGACACCGACGTTCCTGAGCACAGCCTGGTGCAGAGAGTGGTGAGTAGGGCGACGCGCGTCCCCAGGCCAGACTTTTGTTGCTCGTTACCGTGCGCGAGAAAAAAAAAAGGACGCCCGCCTTTGCAAAAGTGGCAGAGGGCGGGATGAGGTACGTGATAGAGATGCGGAACGCTGACGAGTGACTATGAATGGAGGGTTGCCTTTACAAGTGCGCATGTCACTTCGCACACATGAACATTGACGGGTACCCATCTCATGTTGATGGGGACCACGCAAACGAGTTCACCATCCTCGTATGTCCCGTTCAGACTATTTTTTTTTCTTCTTCACCATGGGATACCAGTGTCTCTTCTCGCACGGAAAACCCAGCTCGATACCTTGAACCCAAGGGGGCGGGACGTCAATGCCAACGACACTACGATATGTGATGGGACTCGTGTTATCGATCCTTTGCCTTCAAACGGACCGAATGAGCATGCTCGAAGCAACGTTTATGACCTTTCCTACGTTCGGTACTCGTGAGAAAGTTTACTCGCTGTAAGTCAGACTGCAGACAAGGTACGTGTCTCAGTAGTCGGAACGCATGGATGAACAACTCGATACGACGACCGTAGACTGTGAGTGGGCGACCATTACAGCGAACAATACACAAAAAAGCACCAAGGAATAAGGATATCATAAACATCTCCAAAAATACGGCAACGTGTACCATAGATCCCCCCTAAACCCGTACTAAGCATCCACGCACCACACTTCGATCTTGCCCTCGGATCGCCCCTTGGCGCTCTCCCGCGCCGTCTCGACCGCGAGCTCGAAATCGCTCTCGTCCCGGAGTGAGATCTTGGTCCCGTCCTCGTCCATAAACTTCATTCCCAATCCTGTCAGCGACGTCCCGAATTTGGTCGTCACGCGCTCGACAAACTCCTTGAACGATGTCGTAGACGGAATCGCCATCCCGCGGACGTCACCCTGGTAGTGCAGCTAAAGCAAAGATGCGTCTGTTCGTATCCATGTCCGTTTGGATCCCATCTACGACATACCTTGACCCGAATGTTGGCCAACTCAAGCTCGTCGATTTCTCCGGTCACGAAGCCGTCGTCGCCCTCATCGTCATCGTACATTGTCACTTTGCGTGTCACAGGGCGGCGCATTTGCTTCCGGCGAGGAGTTGCTCCACTTGCGCGACCGATAGTACCCTTGCCCATGCCCGCAACTTTCGAAGGCGCACGACTTATCCCGGGACCCGGAGTCGTATTGCTTGACGTGACTGGGCCAACAGATTGCACCCAGGTTGGGGGTTGCTGCCGCTCGTGCGGCTGTGGCTGTGGCTGTAGATAAAACGACAAGTCTTCGGGTGACTGCAACTGGGTCGTCGGGAGACGGGGAGAGTCATCCACATAGGCGTCCATATAAGTCTGATAGAATTGCGTTAGGCGTCCCTCTAAACAAAAATTCAAACAAGGCATCAGTTCAGCGGCATATTCATTAAAAGATCTTGATGTGGGAGACAAATAGCCGTGAACAAGAGGGAGCAGCGCTCACCTTGTGTTGGCGGTGGTACAATTGGCAGCGCCAAGGGTGCTGCACCATCAGTGGCGATCGCAGAACGACCTGGCTGGAGAGGAAGAGGTCTTTTGGGTGCGGACTGTAGCACGACCTGGGGTGCTTCTTGTTCTTTCAATCTCGGGAGGCTCGGTCGACTCCGAAGCGTCGTCAGGGTCCCACTTGTTGCCTTTCCGGGTGCTCCGCCTCCCCTCGAAGCACTCTCACTGATGGCCGCGATTCCGCTGGGTGTGCTCTGGGGCGTCTTGGTTCTTAGAGGCATGACATCCGCGCCGATAGTGGGGATTCTCGCCAATCGTGTCGAGTTGCTCCCGCTCAGTGACGAGTAACTTCTTGAGTGGCCTGATGGAAGAGGAGGTGGAGGTACGTCGACAGGGTTAGAAACTGACTGCGACCGTCGCGAGGCGAGGACAACGGCTCCTTCTGGGCCAGCCCTGGTGCTAGGGGGGAGAACTGTCCTGGAACGTTCCAGAATAGTAGGGCGGACTGATTCCACGCCTATACCTAAGCGTTGAGAAGACTAGACACATGAATGTGGATGGGCGACGCACGAGGTGCAGGCAAAGTCACGCTCCGGTTGAGCGCGGACTCAGCATCAGGCTTGCCTTCTTTGTCGTCGGGATTCTCTGCAGAGGGTTGCTGTAACTTCTTTACACCTGAGAACTCGGTGAAGGCATCGCGAGCGTCGCTTGCTGCAACCAGTTTCTATTTTTGCGACGGTGAGCCGAACAAGCGGATAGTAGGACAACAAAAAGAAACTCACGGCCTTTCCAAGATAGTCCCTACTCTTGGAATTCTTGAGTTTGTTTTCCGACGGGCGGTACAAGACGCCGACGGGCTAAGCGAAATGGGGTGAGGTACTGTATAAGAGAGCAGAGGCAATCACGCACGATGCTGAACACGGTATAGCCCTCCCCGCGATCTCGAATGGCATCATCGATAACACTATGCTCATCCGTGACCTTCTGGTTGCTCGCCTCTTGCATATCTGCGAGTCCTCCCTCCAGGTAACCAAGATTTATCTGGGCGAGGCCCTTGTTGAACATGATTTCCGCCGAAAAGAGTTTGAATTTGAGACCGATTTGTTCGTAGTTGCTAGGGGGAGATGAGTCCAGAATTGATCAAATTGATATCAACTGACATGGCCTCGTTTCCACGGAGATAGAGGTGCGCATCCTCAAAATTGAGAAGGGCGAGGTCATAGCGTCCCAAAAGAAAATTGGACACGCCGCATTGGAAATGCCTGGACACAAAAGTGATGAGAAAAGAGAACAATAAAACACACAAGGTGCGCCATATGCGTATTTGTATCCGTCAGTCCTCGGCACCGGGTGGTCACCAAGGGTGGGACGAGCGCAGAAGGACACTCACGCAATCGCAAGGTATGAATCGAGGTTGGTTGCAGCAACAAAATGTTCAACGGCTGTCTCGTGTTCCCCAATTGTAGCGTATATGAGGGCCATGTTTGTGAGGATCTTTGAGGAATCTGCGATAAGCTGGTGGGGTGATGCATGTGAATAAGATACGGTGGGTGACCGCGGGATCTATAACCCACGGAGAATGAATCGAGGGCTTTTTCAAAATCTTGCTCATCGTATGCTTTGAGTGCGGCAGCCCACGTTTCAAGTTCGGCCTTGAGGGAAAGAGACATTGCAAGGAGTGAAGCGAGGGGATTATAGTACTATGGGAGTGACTATGATATTGCGTGCCAGACGCAGTTTAGAGAAAGAATGGTCGAAGGATAAGAGGAAACAAAAAGAAGTGAAAGAAGGGAAGAAAAGAAGAACAAGGCGAAATCGAAATCGAAATGGGACACAGTCCACAAAGGAAAGAGAGTCATCGCGACATCACAGTGTTATATAAATTTGTCCACCCATTGCATTCCCTTTTCTGGAAGTCTCCCTCTCCCATGACAGGTAGTAGCCGCCGTGATATATTATTTGATCGAGTGCGATCAAGCATCAAATCAACCCTGCCAGTTTCGTTCTGTAGCCGTGTCCCTGGACACTCCGGCGTTAAAGGCCCCGCGGCAAGTGGGCTTGCTCAGCTCAATACCATCCTCGAAGGAGTGCACGCTGGATGGGCTCAGACCTTTGCACCGATATCATTTCGTTCGGAAACATGGCACTGTCACACAGGCTAATACTATCACACATCCCACGGGGTAACTACGCGCACTGCACTTCGCCAGACTCTGCCACGCTCGGGCTGTGCGCACTGGTGAACTTTGTAGTCGGGCCGCCCAATGTCGACTAACCGGCCGGATACTGTCTACAGTTTTGAGTACTCACTCCCATGCCATGTTCCCTTTTCCTATACCGCATGTATCTTCAAAGATATATTCCTTAGTAACCAAGCCAAAGATATTCTCAATGTACCTACCCCACACAGCCGTCGAGGCACGTGTTATAATTACCCATGACAAGCTGGTTGCAACCAGATCTGCTTGACAGCATGTACATATTGATTTTGGTACGTGGAGGTCATCGCATCATATAGTGGTGAAACGTCCAGATTCTCGCTACGCAGAAGGTGTGCCTTTCTCTCGTATCCGAACTACAGCCATGAACTCTGAGACCTGGATCCCAATCGCACTGCCATTCTGATGCAGCGTTGACACCTTTTCTGCGGTGGCCCCTCTGTGCCTTTGACGGTTAGGTCACGCCGATCGGCCAGTGGCCTCGCGTTGCTCCAACGTGAACCCTCCTGGGGTCAAGCAATCCGCAACATATCCCCATGCCCACAGGCTGTGGTCACAGGCGATCATCCTATCCTCACTGTCGTTCTAGTGTATCAAGCTTGGCATTAACTCGGGAGTCCACTGCAATCTTACTGTATGAGCATTGCCACTTGTCGCAATGCATCCGTGGGATCCACCCAAAATCTTTCAGGTAAACCGTTGGGCCCGTGTGGCAGCACTGCCAGATTGCTGCTTTGACAAGGTTAGTTGTGAAACTTGATACGACATGGCGAGCCCATCCCTCCATTTTTCCAAAGCCGTCCCTGACCTGCTGGCTGATAGGGCTGTGTGCGTCGTGAACGGCCTGCTTTGGTCCGTGATACAGGCTGGCGCTTGGTATATACCTTACTACCCGATCACGTAATTCCGCAGCCGTCGCTCGAATGCAAAACGTTGGATTCTCTTCTCCATCATATCAACGTCGGAAACTGTTATTGGATGCGTTCTCTCGTCAAATCTATGACTTCGTTGCTGCTAATCATTCCATGCTAATGGACAACCACGCAAACGGTGTTTTATCTCGCTTCTATTGCCTTGCTATCGGTCCTGGCAATCAACGTGGGGTGAACCTATGAGGACACATTTCCATTCACCCTCAGCTACAGCTTGGACGCCCATGAAGAAAAGTCTGGCTTTGATGATACTCTTCTGCGCCCGTATCACACGATACCCCCTACAGCCTTTGTCGTGAACAACTCTTCTAGCATGGTTGCAAGAACATCGCCGTCGAAATTCATCTATGGTCGGTTCGTGCCACTGGCTGGTTTTTTCTGTAGTCAGCACGTCGTTTAGTTTTGGGCGGTTTTCACTTGATTTCTAGACAAGTGAGGGAACCAGAGTCTGGATTCAATGTTGTCGTGCTCCCTACTTTATTGAACCAGCCTGGTCTGGAGCTACAAAAGGGCCTTTCTTTCAGGTTTGAATGACCCTTCAATGGATTCGTCCTCTGGCGGGACGTTGAAGGCCGATACAATCCCGGGTACGAGGTAGCCCAGTAAGTCCGAAGCGTCTTTTGACGTAGTTTCGCTCCTGAATTCGAACCATACCTTGTCATGGATCAGTTCAGCACGGGGATGTTATACCGACTCACCTTCAACGACGACTCGGAAGCATGCTGAACCGAACAGGCGGCTATGCTTTGGAAATGATGGTGTATCTAGTTCGGAAATAAAACTGATACAAGTGAGAGGAGCCGAGTGGCTAGACGAAGCTGCATGTACATGGTGTAAAGGTGAACAATGTAGACACAGATTGCAGTACAAAATAGCCTATCAATGGAACAAAGTGGTTACAGATATTGTCGGCTAGCTGCCCCCCTGATCGGTGTTAATACAATGAATTGAATGGAACATGTGCAGACGAACCTCGCCCAATTGAAGTCCTTGTATCAGACTTGATCATCCAGAAAGGATTCAAGGAGAATCCCTACCTTCACTGCTGTCAAAGTCTCGACCTTTCCTGATTCCAACATCATCCGTTTCGTCAGGCCCAGCTTGGTCGAACACAACACCTTCTGTGCCGTCCCCGTCCCAGCCCCAATTTCTTGTCCGTTGTCGTAATCATCTTCCATCGTAGTTTCTTCAAATATTTGCGACGGAGGGACCACCAGGACTTCAAAGTCGGCCGATACAACCTCTCCAATCATTTTACCGAACTTCCCAGCAATCGAAATAATAGATGACATCTTGCCCTCGAAGTGGGGCGAAATCTTTGACTTTGCGGCGGAAGGAGAAGGGGTACAACCCGCCGCCATAGCAATGTCAGAAAGCATGGACAGAACAGCTGAGACGAGAGCTTTTGGGTTGCTGATGAATCTAGGGGAAATGTAGGCGCGCGTGAGAGATCGCCAACGCCCGGATATTGTTTGCGCCTCTGACCAATTTTGTTGCTGTCAACAAAAAACTGGCTGATATTTTGAATCAATTCCTGACCTGATTTCCGCATCTGTTCATATGTCTCGTTGACAAGGTCATTATACCCTTTGTCGGTGGTCCACGAGGGAATGAACGAGTGTAGATAATATGTAAGGTAGACTTGGAACGCGATTTGGAGATATAGGGCCACGTCATCACGTTCCACCCTCCTAAGGTAGCCTGCCAATTTTTGGCTTATGGCCCCCGAAACCCTTTGTATCGCAGAGACCTGTTCCCTCCCGGGTTTCGAGGCTCGAGGACGGAAGTCCACAGCGATAACCTGGGCTATGAGCGCAGTGGTTTGCTGAATCTCCGCATTTAGCTTGTGTAGCGTCTGAATGATCGCCGAGTCTGTGTGTGTGTCCGCCGTGATGACAAAGCGCTGCACGACGTCCAGTTGGGATTGGCGCTCTGAAAGCGCAGTTTTGAGCTGTTCCACCTGCTGTTCATATCGCTCCTCGGTCTCAGTTATTTGGGCTTTAAAACTCTCTTCGGGCTGTTCCACGGGGGTGCGCGTGCGCGCAAGCTCCTCTTTAGCTGTGTCCGCACGTTTCAATTGGTCAATCTGGGCGTTGAGCGTGGTGACCGTCCTATCCCCGACAAGTGACGCTGCTTGGAGTTGCTTGCGGAGGGAGCTGAGTTCCCTCGACTGCGCCGCGTAACGCTGCTGGAACTCGATGAGTTGGGCAGATGAGGTGGCCAAGTCACGCTCGAACGCCTCAAGTCTCCTACGCGAGGCGGCGAGTTCCTCCACTTTGGCATTGTCGGAACGCTTCCACTTGCCGACTTGGGAAGTAAGCTCTTTTGACTGCGCTTGGAACTCGAGAATCTTAGAGGAGGAACTAGATAGGTCACGGCGAAGCTGCTCCAGGTCGTTGCGGGTGGTGGTGAGCTCCTCCGTCCTGATACTGTCTGAACGCCTCCAACCCTCGATCTGGGAAGTGAGCTCCGTAGTCCGCGTTTCGTATCGTTGCTGGAGTTCGGCGATTTGGGTGATTGAGGTGGCGAGGTTGCGACGGACCTGCTCGAGGTCGACGCGAGCCGTTATGAGCTCCTGAGTCTTAACGGCATCTGAACGTTTCCATTCCTCGATCTGAGATCTGAAGGAGGCGGCGGCACGACCTCTGCTCGACCCATCGTCTTTGGTCTGGTCATGGAGAACGCTGAGCTCCTTAGACTGCATATCGTAGCGCTGCTGTAGATTGGCGAGTTGGGAGGAGCAGTTTGTCAAATCTCGCTGGAGATCCTCGGCGCGCTTGGTAATAGACAAGATACGCTCTGACTTCAAAACGTCTGTATGCTTCCACTCCTCGATTTCGGTAGTGAGAGCAACGATCGTGGGCTCCTTCTTTTCACGGGACAACTGGAGCTCGTTGCGCACAGAGTCGAGCTCATGTGACTGCGTCTCATAGCGACCCCGAAGTTCGACAAGCTGCGAAGTGGAAATGGGCAAGTCTCGCTGGGCTTTCTCGACCTGCTTAATGGCAGTTGCGATCCGCTCCGCTTTCTGAGCGTCCGCGTCCTTCCACTGGTCGACCGCTGCGGTGAGGGAGGCAATGCCATGATCCTTGTCTTTGAGAAGTGACGACTTGGTTATGAGCTCATTGCGCATAGACACGAGTTCGCATGATTGTGCCTCGTAGCGCTCTTCGAGCTCTGCGAGCTTAGAGGCAGAAACGGACAGGTCTTGCTGGAACTTCTCAATCGCCTTGAGACTGGACATGAACTGCTCCATTTTGTTGGCTTGAGCAAGCTTCCACTTGTCAACTTCGGCGGTAAGGAGTGCGATGGTACGATCTTTAATCTCGATAGACGACGTCAGGCCTTGGAGCTCCTCGCGCACGGGAATAAGCTCCCGTGACTGCGTCTCGTAGAGACTTTGGAGTTCGGTGAGTTGGGAGGTAGAAGTGGAGAGCTCCTTTTGGATCTTCTCTGTTTGCTTGAAGGAGGCCACGAGCTGTTCTGACTTTGCCATGCTCGCACGCTTCCAATCGTCGACTTCGGCTGAGATACGGGTGATATAGTCCCCACTTTGCAACTTGTTCACTTTGAGTTCGTCGCGGAGTGTGCTGACCTCTCTCGACACTATTTCATACGACGTCTGAACCTCAGTGTTCCGACTGTTGGACGCAGCGAGATCTCGGCGAAGTTCCTCCACCTCCTTGTTCTTCTTCGCCAACGAAGAAGCTATAGGCTCCGACACATGCTTGAGGGATCCATCTCCAGCCCAATCTGTCCCGCTGCGATACAGGATTTCCATCCTGCAAAGCTCGTCACGGATGGTGCTGAACTCTTTCGACTGCTCGTCATAACGCTTCCGAATGTCCGCGACCCTGGCGGAGGCGGAAGAGAGTTCACCTCGAAGTTTCTCAACGTCCCGGCGCGCAGTCTCGATCTGGTTCCTTTTCACATCGTCTTCGCACTTGGTCTGGGCGAGTTCGGTGGTCAGAGCAGATATAATGTGTTCCTTCTCCTCAACTAACGACACCTTCTTCTGCATTTCATCGCGAATAGGGACAATCTCTTTGGACTGGGCGTTATAGCGCTTCTGGAGGTCGACCACATGAGAGGAAACAGTTGCGAGGTCTTGCTGAAGCTTTTTTTTATTTCTATGTTCAGTGGCGAGTTGAGCCTCAAGTTTCCCACGCATGGCGGCGAGTTCTGCCTGTTCTGCAGTCCGTGTTTCGTATCGCTGCTGGAGCTCTGCGAGCTGGGAGGCTGAACTAGATAAGTGGATACGAAGCTGCTCCAGGTCGTGGCGTGTGGCGGTGAGCTCTTCTGTCTTGGTAACGTCTAAACGCTTCCAACCCTCGATCTGGGAAGCGTGTTCTGTAGTCCGCGTTTCGTATCGCTGCTGGAGCTCGACGAGCTGAGAGACTGAACTAGATAAGTGGATGCGAAGCTGCTCCAGTTCCTTGTGCGCGGTCATAAGCTGCTGCGTCTTGGCGGCATCTGAACGCTTCCATTCCTCGATTTGAGATCTGAGGGAAGCGGAAGCACGGTCTTCACTCGACGCATCGCCTCCGAGTCCATCTCGGAGAGCAATGAGCTCCTTCGACTGCATATCGTAGCGCTGCTGTAGATTAGCGAGTTGGGAGGAGGAGTTTGTCAAATCTCGCTGGAGGTCCTCGAGAAGCGCAGTCTTGGTTTTGAGTTCATCGCGCACAGACGTGAGGTCGCGTGATCGCGCCTCGTAGCGTCCTCGGAGCTCTGCGAGTTCAGAGGCAGCCATTCGGGACCACGCGCCGGAGAGTTCGCGCTGGGGTCTCTCAGCGTCTTGGCACGTAGTAGTGATCTGGGCCACTTTCGTGGCATCTGCGTTCTTCCATAGAGCGATTTCGCGAACCAGAGAGGTGATAGTACGGTCTTTCTCCTCATCGAGCGATGAAGTCACTTGCAGTTCGTGGAGAATGGATCCAAAATCTCTTGACAGCTCAGCATAATGCTGTTGGACCCCGACCATCTGGGAAGATACATTGGATGTATCTAACGAAAGCTGCTCCAGTTCCTTGTTTGAGATGCTGACCGCTCCATCATTCCCCGAAACTCGATGCCTCCACTGATGGATTCGCGTGGTAGCAGTGGTGATCGTGGTGGTGATCGTGGTTAGAGCAGTAGTGATGGCGATGATGTTGGAATCTACTTTGTCGTGCTGGGACACGTTTTTTGGATTGCCATCGGCACGAGAATTGAGCTGGGCCTTGAGCAGTGCAACCTGAGAGGCTGAAGCGGAAATCTCTTGCACGAGCCTCTCGTTCTCCAACCGAAAAGCTTTTAACTGCACTTCGCAGGAGTGCTTGAAATCCTCGTGTTCAGCTGCCATCAGGGCAATTTTGCGATCCCTCTCTTCACGATGCAGACGGTCTATCAAAACGAACTGTTCTCGTACGGAGCTGTATATGGATTTAGATGGTACCATAGATGGCTGAGCTTCGACGGCCTTCAAGGTAACAGGCGCCTGGCCAGACTCCGTGGCTACAACTACAGAGGAAAGTGTGTCGCGTTGCTGCTGGCGGGCGGTAGTTTGGGAGGATAAGAAAGACACGTCTTGCCGCGGATGGACGGTTCCCGCTTTCGCGGCGGGGGATCCCCGGGCATCAATGTCGTTGCGTTCCTCACTTTCGGTGGTGGTGGTGCTAATACTGGTAACGACTCGATTTGTCTGTCCGGTCCTTGAATCAACGGTTCCTGAGTCATCGTCTGTAAAACACGAGAAGCGATGAGATTGTTAGAATGTCCACCCTCGTCACGCTTACCAGATATTACATTATAGTAAATTGTTTGCGTGCTTTGTTCTTCGCCATGGGCTGCAGAGGTAAGTGTCGTTTCATCCACCTGGCGCGTCGAGGATGAGAGAGCACCGGACGCTTTGGACATACTGACAAGAGAAATGGCGAATAGCGGTCGACTAGTCAACCAGATGTTAATTGGATGGCGACTCAGGTTGAGCACGTACCGTAGGGACACGCGAGTCGGCCGATCTGGTGAACCGGAATCGATCGCCGTGCCAGCAAGAAGTTGTGGGATTGTGCGGCCTTAAGGCCTCAAAGAAGGCAGGTAGCGGGTATCTCCGAAATCAGGCATGACGGTAGCAATGAGGCGCACTCCGCCTTGCACTCCTACCACTCTTCGCTCCGTCCATTTTCAGAGCTCAAGCCGAGCGGGATGTTGAAAACGGAGGCAAGTTATTCGATACAGTTCCACCGATCAGTTTCGCGTACTAAAAGATATGTGTCCCCGCGTTCATGTAGGCCGTGAGTTTAGATTCGCTCCTAGCTCCCAAGGATGTCATCTCACAATCCATTTTATGCTTGTCACGCCCTATCCAGCTTGTAAGCCATCCACGGCTCCCGTATCCAGCCTGTATTGACATCGTGCTCATGTCTCATCCCACTAAGATCGTGAGTCACTCACGCCCAACGTCAACGCCTGTCTAATGGACCATATCGCGCTTCTACCATGGCGATGTAGGAAGTGAGTGATCCTCGGTCTCTGCCATTAGACCCGCTCCACAGATCTTAATGTACTTGTTGCACCGTATCTAGCAAGTGAGTGCGCTCGACTTCCCCTCCTACTGCCGTCTCAAGACCGCACGATACGTGTCTATTTTCCACAGGAAGTAAGTCGTCCTAGTCCCTGGTTCCATACCGTCTCAGAGGCTCCATCCTGCCTGTCATGTCTTGTCCAGTTGGTGAGTGGCAATTGTCGATTGGCACCCTCGTAATCGTCTCAAATACATCATCTTGTGTAGGAAGTGAGTAATTTCCAACTTTACTTTCACAATCCGCCCACAAAACACATGCTCATCCCATCGCATTCAGCGTGTGAGTGATTGCTTAACACGTCAGCTTCCATGATAGTCTCACCGATATTACGCACTTTTGCCTCTATCCAGTTGGTGAGTACCCCCAACCGCGGTTTTCACCTTTGTCCACGGGTATAATTCGTGTTTGCCACGTCTTGTGAAGGAAGTGAGTGACCGCTAATAATTCCTTCTTTTTGTTTTCTCACGAGCTATACCGTGTTCATCGTGTCCTATTTAGTTGGTAAGCATCACCGATGCCGGCACTCGCAGCAAACTCACTGGTCCGCGTTTGTCCCATCCTATGTAGGAGGTGCGTGATCCTTGATTCTACTTCGCAATTTTCTTAGGGTTGCGACTCCATTCAGCGAGTGGGTGATCCTCAGGTCCTGCAGTCATAACCATCTTATCAGGATTTCTGCGCCTGTTTCTCCAATCTAGCAAGTGAGCAGTCATACCTTCTCCTTTACTACGGTCTCGTAAACCGTACCCTATTTCATCCAGGAAGTGAGTGGTTCAACCCGGCTCATAGCGTGTACAGACGGTGTTGTGCTTACTGCGATTTAGTTGGTGAGTGCTTTGACTCCCTGCTTTTAAAGCCACCTGCGGAGTCGTACACATTTGCTGATCCTGGTTGTTAACCCTATATAGCGAGTGAGTCTCGCTCTCACAACTTCCTCATTGACTGCATCTTGTTTGGCGCTTCCGTTTAGGATGTCAGTAATAATTAACTCCCGCTGGCTCATCCATCTCACACTGCAATTGATATTGCTGGCACTTATATTACCTAGCGAGTAAGTCCATCTTCGTGTCCAGCCCTGACAACAATCCCAATCATTCTCACGCCTGTTAAACGGTTTTAGTTGGTCGGTGTCTGTGACTTTGACCTTCAAATTAGATAACCCACATCTGCCCTGCGGGTCGCGTATATATAGGAAGTGAGCTGATTCCGAGTGTTGCAACCTTTTCTCGACCCGTTTATTGATTTTGTTGTTCTCGTCACCCTCCCGACCTAGTGGGTGGGTGATCGCGAACTCCTACATTGACAGTCGTGTCACACGTTGCGTTACCCTTATTGTGTCCCACTCAGGAGGCAAGTGATTGTAAACACCTGTTTTCACAGACAGGCTAACATACTGTCGAATCACATCCAGGATGTAAGCGGTTTGTTCCCCTCTCGCTCTCGTAGCGGTTTTACCAATTGTGCTTGTTGTACACCGTCTAGTTGGTGGGTCGCGCTCGATTCTCGCTTTCACAGCCACCTCATAGAAATCCTACTTTTGCTGCAGGGAGTGAGTAATCCTCAGATACTGCTTTCACAAACATCTCACGGACCCTGCTTTGCTTGCCGCATCCCCTCTAGTGGGTAAGTGACAGTCGACTTCGATATTGGGTGCCACTCATCCCTCCTTTTCCATGTCATGTATAATTTAGAGTGTGAGCAACCGTCAATCCCCATTCACCAAATCAATAATCTCGCTATCATACATGATGTCTTGTATGTATCTAGCTGGTTAGTAGTAACCCGGCTTCTTGATTTATAGTTGTCTTACAAATTGTACTGTACTTGGGCCGTCCATTAGCCGGTGGGTGATCGACCATCTTCAACCGCAGCTTTTCGCAACCGCCTTACGTGGTGTATCATGCTTCTAGATCGTGAGTGACCGTCAACTGTCACCTTTACAGCTATCTTAGATCATATTGTAACCATTTTATCTTGTGTAGGATGTGAGTAATCGTCCATTTGCCCTTGTCTCACAGACTGTGTGGCGCTTACCATATCCCATCTAGCCTGTGAGTAGTCAGCAATTCTTTGCCTTTATGGCTGTCTCAGAGTTATCGTGCTTCTCATATCTGGCAGTTTGTGAGTAATGTCGGCTCCTTGTTTCCACATCTATATCCAACAAAATTTTACTCGTGGTACACGTTCAGATAGTAGGTGGTTCTTGGTCTCTTTCTCTCGCATCCATCTAAGTTTGTCATATCACTCACAGGAAGTGAGTAATAGTTGCTTCCTGTCTTGATGGCCCTCACGGACTACGTGGTACACATCGCATCGCATCCTACCTGTTAGAACGTAAGTAGCAGTCATCCCTGTCCAGTCCTAATTTCCTCACATATAACTTTTTGTGCTTGTTGCGTTGCATCTAGATCGTGAGTGGTCTGCAAGCGGTTACTTTCGCATGTACTTTCCAAGCCCCCTCATGCCTGTCGCATCCCATCTAGAATGTGAGTTTTCGTCGCATCCCACTTTGGCAGCCATTTTATGACTTGTGTCGTATTTGTCGCGTCCCATCTAGCGAGTGAGTGATACTGAGCCTCCATCATTGCTATCTCAGACCTTACTGTACATGATGCACACCGTGCAGCAAGTAAGTATTCCTTTATTTCTCTTTCACAGCGTCTCACAGACCCGATCGTACTTATCACATCTTCTAGGAAGTGAGTCGTCCTTGTTTCGCGGCCGCTTTTCGTACTTGGTACTATCGCATGTTATCTAGGAAGTGAGTAATTGTCTATTCCCCCCTCTCGCAATGCATATGATTTCCATCGTATTGTCGCGCACAGATCGTGAGTACATGTTGGCCGAAGCATCACAACTGTCTTACATATCAACCATGATCGTACTCATCATATCCAATCTAGTTTGTGAGTAATTAATTAACTTTCGACTCCCACACATTCGGCTTTATCACGCCACGCACCGCCTTTGTATCTAGCGAGTGAGTAGTCACCGACTCCCCGTTTCCACTGCCTTCTAACATGCTGCACCGTCTTCGGCATGATCGATCTAGTTGGTAAGCTATCATCGATTCCTATTTTCGTAGTCGTCTCGCAAAATCCAACATGGTTGTCGTATCCTTTCCAGGCGGTGAGTAGTGGTCGACTAGCCACCTACTTAGTCCTCACGCGCCTGTGCATCGACAGACCAAAGAAATCGCCCAGTTACGGAATACCCTCAATAGACTCGAAACGCGCGTGGTGAGCGAGGTGGCTAATCCTCAAAGGGAGCACCGTCCAATTTGAAATTTGCGCTCGCCATTTAGCCAGGAGACGTGGCCAAGGCCGGCCGAAACCCTCTCCAAAACGACCTGGAAGAAGCAAGGCAGGAGGCCAAGACACTCGAAGTGCGACAAATCAACCTACCGCTCTTCCACGTAGAGCCGCCAGCTTTCCCAAATGAAGACCATCCATTATCCTTTCAAAATGGCCCACTGGCATATCGTTCGCAAAACTGGAATTGGGTGGATCATCAGGTAGCTCTCGATCGTTTGTTACGCGACCTAAATCCATCTCACCGCACATAAAGTCCATTGACATCCGACCATTAGCAATGGGCTATGTTTCCTCGGCTCTCTCGCGAATTGGCGATGGCAAGCTGGAGGAAGCCATTCGGGCATTCGACCTCGCATTCTGGAATTGTAATCCGTGTGAGAGCGACCTGCTGTTGGTTATCAAGGTCGGTTGCATGACGACATCTCGATACGACGAGCCATTTACGTGATTCAGACCATCATATTCTTCATTTCTGGGAAATATGACGAAGCGATATCACGTGTCCATGACCTGGTTGACATTCCGAATAATGACGAGACAAGATACTGCTACCTCCAAGTAGTTCATGTGACCACGGCGCGGATACGAAATTGATCACCTCCACAGGTACTCGGGCAAATGTACCTGAAATTGGGTGACTATAAGCATGCGATACAGTCCCTTGAACTGGCACAGGGTCTTAGCTCATCCAATAATGGGCGTCATCTGACGAGTATTTCGCTAGTAGGCCACCTTTGGTTGCATTATTCTGGCACTTGCTGACCACACCAAGATATTTGGGTGGAGTTTTGATGGGCTTCAAACTACGGTGCAACGATGCCATTGTGAATCTCTTTATGCCGCCGGGCATGTACAGGAGGCCGCGGCAGCGCTTTGCAAGATACTGGAGATGCTTAGCAGGGAGTCCACAAGTACCGTAACACCTGATTGGACTATGGGTGGGTTTTGAATATGGCGAAGATGTGTAATGATACAACGGGTAGTTTCAGCCCTCAAGACAAAAATTGTCGGAAGGCTGGAAGAACTCGGCGACGCGGCATTAAATTCAAACAATCATGCAGAAGTGATTTCGATTTATACTTCTGTTTTGTCGCTTCATCCTAGCAGACCCATGGATATCCTATTAAAACGGAGTAAAGCTCGAGCCGCCAAGGGATTGTGGAAGGATGCTCTGGCAGATGCGAATGAGGTATTTGTTATGTTTGATATATGACCGTAGCCTGCTTACTTATCATACGTCAAATGTAGGCGATCAGGCTGGACCCGTCGTCTCATCGCGGATACCGAATGCAACACACGGCATTTCATGGTATGGAGGATTATGATGAATCTATCAAAGCTGTTTTCCGCATGCTTTTCCTCATCGAAAGATCTCAGAACGAAGATATACGCCGTATGTCTCTGATATACTCTTGGTGGCCTTGTCACAATGTTGTACAGGACTACGGGCGAACTATGCTGCTCCGCGTGAGATAGAAGCTACGATCTACAAGGCTATGCGGGAGATATTCAAGCTCTGCCCGCTTGTCCTGATCGACGTCACGACCGGCCGACTCTGTGGTCAACAGGAGCGTTTCCAGTTGTTCAGATCGGACATACCCTTCAAGAAGATTATCTCCGAAACCGCGATTACAAAGATAGATGACAGGCGCATCTTTCAAGCCGTGGCGGAATACTTCGAATGGATCATGTTTTCCCACACCTGGGAGGGCGACGAACCAGAATTTCAAGATGTCCGGCGGGTTGATTCGGTTTGGAAATTGGACAGCCAATCACCTCTGAATGAGAAACTCCGCCAGTTCTGCACGACTGCCCGCGACGACGGTTATCGGTGGGCCTGGTCGGACACGTGTTGTATTGACAAAGCAATTGACGCGGTCTTAAATCGGTCCCTCACTTCCATGTACGGTTGGTACGAAGGAGCGGCGGCCACCCTTGTCTATCTTGCAGACGTCACGTCCTTGTCAGAACTCGAAGAACTCATAAATAGCAAATGGATGACTCGAGCTTGGACCCTACAAGAGCTCCTTGCTTCAAGAATCATCCGATTCTATAGTTGCGACTGGAAACCGTTTATGAACGACATGCGCAAAAACCACAAGGAGTCTCCCGCCATCAGGGAAGCATTGGCTCGTGCCATGGGTGTTGCCCCCGAGACCATTGCAAGTTTTCATCCAAGGGACCTTGGAGTGCGGGAGAAACTTCGTTTAGCATCGACACGCATTGCCACCGTGGAGGAGGATATTGCGTACTCGTTGATTGGAATATTCTCGAGCAACATCGCGCCTCGCTACGGCTTGGGGAAAGTAGCGATAGGCCAGCTTTTAGAGGACATCGTCGCTCGCTCGGGCGATGTAACTGTCCTCGCCTGGACTGGGAAATCTTTACCTTATAACTCCGTTCTCCCTGCTTCCCTTTCCGTCTATAATCAAAATCCATATACCCCACTACCGATGGATGCTCCCGAACTGGATATACAGGTTGAACAACTGCGTAATCGATTGTCGCCGCATGAGGTCCTGGCTTTCTATCGCAGAGTCACGCGCCTCCCTCGAGCAACGTTTGCAAGCCGTTGCATGCACCTCCCGTGCATCATATTCCCCGTCGCAAGGATCATCGCACAAGAATTAGATAACATTCGGGGGAACATCTTCTCGGCTACAGTACCATTGCTCGGCCAGGTGGAATTTCGGACGGCGGACGTGATGCCGTTGAGGGAGCCACAGAGACTTGTGTTTGTGCATCCCTGGCTCCATGATCTCCATGACCCGCATGGTGGGTTCGCGTTGGACGATGACGACGACGGGATCGAGTCAGACTTGGGGTCGGACAATCGCACCGATGATCCTGATACTTCCACATCCGCTTCTCCCTCGTATGGTGAACCTCCGGATCGCTTAGACAGCCATACACGGGCCCTGCGGCTGATCGCCCGTCTTCTGCGACCATTTAACGCGCTCTTGCTCGAACGGCAGCCAAATGGCCAATACAAGCGCGTCGCTACGGAGCGGGAGATCATAGTTTTGACGGCTCCGCCACAATATATCTCGGTTAGGAACGGTACTATCTGGGTGAAGACGCTGGAAATCGTTTGATTCATATACGCTCGTCCACTTTGCTGTTGACGTTCATCGTTGTCGTGTTTCATCTACTTGCTGTCTTGCCATTTCGTCAGTTCTTTGTTATCTCGGTTCCTCCCCTTATCCCCGCTGCATGTGCCCCTGGTTTGATATATCACGAAATCTCGTTTTTTCAGGTAGTAGTTGGTCATTGCATGTACGCTGCTTGTATGGTACTCGCTAATCGCTAAGCCTTTCGGTGATGATGTCTTTCGTATCTCGTGTGCCCGATCGTATTCCTGGACCTTTAGATCCATGGTTTTCACCCCGTTAAATCTTTCTGTTAATGTTATGTAATAGCCGTGGGGTGTCAAACCCTCCAGCGTGGGAATATGCTTTCGAGCTACGCCAGCCTCTGTAAACGCAATAGAAACCTCCTGTACTATTATCTAGAGTCAATTAAAAGGCATCATACTACACATATGGGGTCGAACTATCTAGAAATGTGCAGTAGGAGATGCTGTGGCATGCTGGAGTGCCCGTCCGCAATTCACTTGTGTTTCAGCGCGTGGGAAGGGTCTCGACTCTCGGCAGACCGAGTTTGTTCTGCCGCTGCATTATGTAATGAGCAATGTGCCACCCACTCGCTCTTACTCGCAATAATAGATAAAATCAATACGAACTTGGAGGGTAATCAATCGACTAGACATGTTTACATGTACATAGTACAGAGATGAAATATGAAAATATACAGGTTGGTTCCAGCAGATACATGGCCAGTCATACAGAATACATTGGACTCCGAAGCATCAGCCCTCATCCGGGAAAGAGAACAACCTTTGCTTTGATAATTACCAGGGCATCAGTCTTGCCCAATTCCACCGTCACCCGCTTCGTCATTCCCAGCTGAGTCAGGCATAATACTTTCTGGGCGGTTGCAACTGTTTTTGATTCGTAGTGATATTTCGTGTCCTCCTCCATCGTAGTTCCTTCAAATGGTTGTGAGGGTCGAGCACCCAAAATTTCGAAACTGGCCAACGCGAACTCTCCGATCATCTTACTGAGTTGCCCAGCGATTGAAACGATGGATGAGACACCGCTCCTAAACTGGGTCTGAAGCTTTAGCTGTGCCGCGGAAGGAGATGTAGCACAGCTAGCTGTCACGATGATGTCAGAAAGCCCTGATATCATCTGCGCCTCTTGGACCGCTGTCAGCAGGATTGCCGCTGATATACAAAGCCCAATCCTACCTGATTTCTCCAATTGTTCGTGGGTAAGGTTGTGGTACCCTTTTCTGACGATTAGCGAGGAAATGAGCGACCGGAGGTAGTACGCAATATAAGCTTGGAACGCAATTTGGAGGAACGTGACCATGTTGTTGCGTTCCCTCCTCTCCAAGTAGCCCGCCAAGGTTTGGCCAATGCAGTTCGAAACCCTTTGCGCTGCAGAATTCTGTTCCTCCGTGGGCTGCAAAGTGCGCGAGCGAAAGTCCTCAACAAAACGCTCAGCGATGAGGGCAGGACTCTGCGTGAGCTCCGTATTGAGCTCTTCCAGTAACTGGCTTATCGCCTTTTCCGCGAGAGGATCTGACCTAGTGATAGAGTGTTGTGTCCCGTCTGGGTTGGACTGACGCCGGGAAGGATCCTGTTGGAGCTTCCCATTTTCTCGGTGCCCCTTTGCGGGTGCTTCATCGGTTCTTCCCGGCTCCTCCGATGCAAGGTGGGGCTTCCTATGAGCATCAGGTTGCTCAGCACGAGGCCTTTGGACCTTCTCGATCTCGGAAGACAAAGCAGAAAGTCTGCGCTGCAGTTGCTCAACCTCCCTGCGCGAACGTGCGACTTCTTCTGCTTTAGCACCGTCAGCGACTTTCAGCCGCTCTATCTCGGCATTGAGCCTGTTGACCGTTTGTTCTCCAGCAATCGATGCGACGCGGAGCTGCTCATTAAGGGTACTGAGTTCCGTCGACTGCATCTCGCAACGTTGTTCAAACTCGATGATTCGAGAAGAAGAGGTAGACAGGTCGTTTTGGAACTGTTCAAGCTTCACGTATGCGGTAACGAGTTCCTCTGCTTTAGCACCATACGCGCGTTTACAACGTTCCATTTGAGAAGTGAGCTCCCCCAAGTGCGTGGCTTGTGCCGCGAAGCGCTCCTGGAGTTTGATGATCTGCGAGGATAGGTCACGACGAAGCTCCTCCATCTCATTGTGCGCGGCGGTAAGCTCTGCCGTTTTAATGGCGTCTGAACGCTTCCATCTCTCGATCTGGGAAGCAAATTCTGCAGACTGCGATTCGTAGGCTGAGGATAGAGTAGCGAGGTCGCGACGAAGCTGCTCCGCTTTGGCCGCATCCGAACGCTTGCTTTCCGCGAATTGAGCAGTGAGCTCCTTTGAATGCGTATCGTAAAGCCGCTGTAGCTCGGCGATCTGACACCGGAAACCTTTAGCCTCCTCGCGAATAGTCAAGATACTTTCTTCCTTCCGAGCATCCACACCCTTCCATCCCTCCACTTGGTCAATGAGAGCGGCGACTGCGCGATTTTTGTCTTCGAGGTCATTACGTACAGATGTGAGCTCGCGTGACCGCGTCTGATAACGTTCTTGAAGATCGGCGAGTTCCGAGGCAGAAATAGACAAGTCTTGCTGAAGCTTCTCCACCTGCTTTCGAGCGTTCGCGACCCGGTCCACTTCATTAACATCACCATGCTTCTTTTGGTCAACCTCGGTGATGGGGGAGACAATGATCCGCTCTGCTTTCGCTGTATCAGCAAGCTTCCACTGGTCAACTTGGGCCGCGGGAGAGGGGATGGTGCTCTCGCTTTCCGATGTCTTCGTTTTGGGCTCATCGTTGGCGGCGCTAACCCCCCTCGATAGTTCCTCGTAAGACCTCAAGAGATCAGTGTTTCGAGTGTTGGACGCGTCGAGATCTCGACGGAGTTCTCCAATCAACCTATCCTTCTTCCCCAAGGTACGATTTATGAGCTGTAAAATTGTGTGCTTGGATGGCTCATCAGGAGCATCATTCGTCTCATCGGAATGCAGGATATGGATTTGATGGATTTCATCAAGGGCGGTATTGAGCTCTTTCGATTGCTCCTCGTGCCGCTTCTCGAGGTCTGCCATTCTGGAGGAGGCGGAGGAGAGTTGGCGCCGCAGCTCCTCAATTTCATTGCGCGCACTGTCGATCCCCTCTGCTTCCACGCTCCCCTTGCGTTTTTCCGGGGCGACTTCTGTGGACAAGGGGGATACGGTGAGCTCCTTGTCCTCAAGGAGTGTGGCCTCGGCATGGAGCTCATTGCGAACAGAAACCATATGTTCATCGAAGCGCTTCTGAAGATCGGCGATCTGGGCCGAGAAGGCCAAGAGATCCCGGTGAACTTTCTCTTTATTGCGGTGTTTAGCGGTGAATTGCTCCGCCTTGCTACAATCTACGCGCTTCAACTGATCGACTTCATCTGTGAGGGTGACGATAACTCGCCCCTTTTCTCCGACCAGTCTGTTAGCTGAAAGTTCGCTCCGAACACGGCACACTTCCTCGGACTGTGCGTCGTGGCTAGTATGGAGGTCCGCTGGTTGGATGAAGGCTGGCAGGCCCACCCGACGCTTCTCGTGGCCTCGTGGTGCGACAGGGCTCTGTCCTACATTCGTAGCATCTAATTTCCTCCGCCCAGCAGCCTCTTGCGTGGTAGGCGAGCTAATCGTAACGTTTTTCTCTTCGGCCAACGACGCCTTAATCTCGACTTCATTGTGTGCAGCAGCCGGCGCGGATGACTGTGCGTTGGAATACTGGAGTCCAACTGCTTGGGAGAAAGCAGAAGCAAGGTCTCGTCGGAGTGTCTCGTTCTGGTGTTCCGTAGCGGCGATTTGCTGTGCCTTCATAGCGTTCTCAATCTTCAAATGAGAAATTTTAGTGTTGAGTGACTCAATGATGCGGCCTCTCCCGTCACAGAGGGATGATGCTACTTGAAGTTCGTGGAGGACGGAGCTAGCATCTCTCGACAGATCAGAGTGGTGCTGCTGAAGCTCGCTGATCTTGGAAGACGTATTGGATGAGTATGACCAGAGTTGGTCCAGTTCCTCGCTCGAAACGTTGGCCCGACCTCTATTCCTGACAGCCGCGTTCCTCCACTTCTCGATTTGGGTGGTGATCGTGGTGATACTCGTGGTAAACGTGGTGAGATCAGAACCCACTTGATCATGTCGTGGCGTGATTCCTGCGTGATCATCACTGCGGGAATCCAGTTGAGCCTCGAGCAGAGTGATTCGAGAAGTTGCAGCGGAATAATCCCTCAGCAGCCTCTCATTTTCTTTTCGGAAAACTTCGAGCCGCTCCTCGCAAGAGCGCTTATATTCTTCGTGTTCATTCGTCATTAGGGAAACCATGCGATCCCTCTCTTCACGATGCTGGCGATCCAGTTGAAGGACCTGGTCTCGAATCCGGAGGGGTTGTTCTTGTGCACGAGAGACGTGCTGTCGCATTTCTATGAACTGTTCTCGTATCTGAACGAACCTCTCCCGTACTACGCTGTACGCGTATTTCGTCGGAGCCCTTGCACGCTGAGTTTCGACGATCTCCAAGGGGGAGAATGTGGTAGGATGCTGTACAACTTCTTCCGAGTCGCTGATTGTGAGAGGGGGTGTCCCTCGAACATTTCTCTGCGTTCCAGAGGGCTGTGACTCGCATTCCTGCCGGCCAAAAGGTGTTTCAGAAG
>JBBPJV010000206.1:0-35431 GCA_038088915.1 Sutorius aff. eximius
TCGCTGCTTTTCGACTCTCCCAACATCTCCGCCATCTCTCATCCAGAGCCGCCATGGCAGCACGTATGTCTCCTCCTCAAAACCTTTGAATTCATCCTCACATCCTCGCTAGAGTACACCCCTCGTCTCATCGGTGCACCCAACACCCTCGGTGCGCGTCTCGTCGTCACGAACCCTCGTGGTCATTGATCAGACGTCAGATCACAGAGTCTACATCGAGCGAAACGGACAAGTCGTCTCCTCCTTCCACGATATCCCGCTCTTCGCCGACAGGAACAATGGCATCCTCAACATGATTGTCGAGGTCCCCCGTTGGACCAATGCAAAGATGGAAATCTCCAAGGAGGAGCCCTTCAACCCCATCAAGCAGGACGTCAAGAAGGGTCGCTTGCGCTTCGTTCGCAACTGCTTCCCCCACCATGGTTACATCTGGAACTATGGCGCTTTCCCTCAGGTGCGCTCTTCGCGCCTTCATGTCGGCCGCACCATCGCCGCTCATCACAGATCTCTGATAGACCTGGGAGGACCCGAACATCACGCATGCAGAGACCAAAGCCAAGGGTGACAATGATCCGCTCGACGTCTGCGAAATCGGCGAGCAGGTTGGCTTCACCGGTCAGGTCAAGCAGGTCAAGGTTCTCGGCATCATGGCCTTGCTTGACGAGGGCGAGACAGACTGGAAAGTCCTCGTCGTCGACATCCATGACCCCCTTGCTCCAAAGCTCAATGACATTGAGGACGTCGAACGTCACCTTCCTGGTCTCATCAGGGCTACCAACGAGTGGTTCAGGTAAGTTTCTCCGCTTTTTCTCCGACGCACTGGGGGGGCCCGCTGACGGACGGATACAGGATCTACAAGATTCCCGATGGCAAGGGCGAGAACGCTTTTGCTTTCTCCGGCGAAGCCAAGAACAAAAAGTATGCAACTGAGATCATCCACGAGTGTCACGAGGCATGGCGCCGCCTCGTCATTACTGGCGAGACCCCGGCCAAGACTGCTTCCTATGACCTCTCGATGTGCGTTTGGTCCAATTTTGGCCGCTGCTCGTTGGCGGGCTTACTCGGGATCTTTCTAGCCGCAACCTCACAAATTCGGGTCCCGGCTCGACCGACCCTAGCGACCCTGCCTACGTCTCTATTCCTCCCGACTCCAAGCAGCCCCCTGCCCCCATTGATCCTTCAAGTAAGTTCAATACCCGCCCATGGTCGCCTCAATCTAACGATGTTCTAGTTTCTAAATGGTTTTACATCTCATCCGTAACGGTTTAGAACCGTTTTGAACTTGACACTTGTAGAACAGTCATCCTTTTACAATCCCACTCGGTTCTGCCCTGCAGGGAGTGAACGTGGTGTGAACCGACTGTTAGACTAGAGTTACAAGTGGACGGATATGTAAGGATCAAGCAATGTTCTAATGACGCCTCAGCGTCTTGGCCCTTCAAGTCCTTCCTGCAATGACGGATATCGACAGTAACGATCTGAAATGGATGTCACCGTCCATGTACCTGTCATAAACAGCCATCAATGTACCGAAATTCCATGACTGGACCCATGCATACCTTCGAGTGCTGAAAATACGGAATATTCATGCGTCATAACGCCCGAGACTGTGTGAGTCTCAAGGATTTTTCCTGGCTTGCCTCCCTTCTTGAGACTGGGTTCTGCACGTTGATATGTGAACGTGAAGGGTGGCTCGCCGATCAGCGTGAATACTATCTCAGCCTGATCACCTAGGGGGTGGTTAAATATTCTCAGCCGACTCCTTGAACATCAGCAACCATACCCTCGTGTATGTCCTGATATATGCGCTTTCCATGACCTACCTGCGCTGCCGGTAACGGGTGGATGTTTATGCGCAGGTTGGCAACAGCAGCCTTACACATTTTTTGCTGGTGAGCAATAGACGTGACGACGAATTCGCCACTTTGGTGCTGAATGATCGACCATGGCGACGTCTTGGCTTCCTGCATGTGGGACTTGCCATTGATCCGGTATCTACCGGGTCATAAGCAAAATGTTCGACGGCGTCGCGTGCATGCCAACTCACCCGATCACCCAGGGTGGGGTCCCCTCCAGCTGGAACTGGGTTACATCACCCGCACAGAAATCTTTCTTCTTTTCCAATGGGATGATGGCAGCCGTTTCGGCGACATCGATCCAGATGGAGCGTCGCAAAGGGTCGAGCTCTGCTTGCTCGCACTTTGAGGAGTCGTGTACGCTTTCGATGGATACTTGATAGGGTCCGATGGATGTGAAGTAGTATGATGGGATATCCAATTTCCAAATCTTGTCATGCACTTCCATGGTCTCATGCCGTATTTTACTAGCAGCAAGGTTTTTGATCGATAGATGGAGCTGGAAGGGAGGTATGCCCTCAAGCAGGATCGTACCGTCGGATGACATTGGGTCTCGAGGACTAAGAACGTCACTAAGGCAGAAGGACATGCGATTGCCGTTCTTGAACTTTGCAGAGGGCTTAGGAAGAACTTCTTGCTCGAAAACCAGCCGTTCTGAGCGCGGAATCACGACGCTCTTATGTTTGTGGAGGGGATATGCCGCATCTCCAATTTGCTTCACTTCATAGTACTTGCGTCCGGGACTGGTCGTATGAAGCTGGAAACGGGTTCGTGGCTGAATGCTGCTGAAAGTCGGTTGGTCCAACACGATAGTACCAATTCCTGATTCATCCTTCATTGCGATGTTGTACATGACTTGGAAAGGAGGGCGACCTAGAAGAGATAATGAGCGTCAAATTAATTACAAATGTCTGTCCACTTGCCTCTCAAGTCAAGTTCGACATGGTTATCGTGACTTTGGCAAACCGGTGGAAGTATATGGGAACGATTATATGTCTCGAATATCGATGGCGTTTGCGGGTCCAGTCTGGCGGACGGGCGAGGGACCCAATCCACATTATACCTACTTTCTTCGGCAACGACGAGGCCAGGGCATTGAGAGTCCGACACCTAGATAGATCAGCTCAAGGTGAGGTTGACGATGTAGGATATACCTCGAGAAGCTCATATAAGCCTCTGTTTTTAACACGAATATGGCCATTCGGGGAATGCAAATTTACGGCCTGGACAGACTCGGGCTCTTCGACACGACGATACCTGACGGTCCATAACTACATCGAGAATATCAACACGGCATATAAAGCTTTGTGAAGATGGACGTACACCATCGCCAGTAAGCCGCAAAGGCAACTCGGTTTCGTCATCTTCCAAGATCGTAACCTGCTTAATACCGTTCTTTATGTAGAATTTCGCCGTGGGCTAAACATGGACTATAGAAGTACTCGAGATCGCCTAAAGACGAATGACATACCTTGACCCTGCGGACGTTCACTGAAACCCCAGGCACAGAGATGGAACGTTTACATCCATAAACATCTTCAACCCTCACTTTCAAAGTTGATCGGTGTAAGATCGGACACAGTAGCCATCAAAGCTCACCTAAATCCACCTCGAAAGTTCCACCTTCCCTGTCTATTTTAGTTGGGATGGGCACTTGTATACGCGTAGGCGATGACTGTATGTCAAGGATCTCCAGGCGATCAGTAGCGCGAGGGCCAACGATATCCAGTTCTAGATTCCATGGTGCTGTTCCCTGGAAACAAGTTCTACAAACGTTACCCCGAAGCCCATCCAGCGACTCACTCGTAGGTCTACTTCAATATCGACAATGCTCCCGGAACAACTGTTCACCGTACGCTTGGATCGTTCGTTACCAGTCATCGAAACGAAGTCAGCAGCCGCCAGAGGGTGAACGATCTGGTCGATGCTTGGACCTTTCAACTCCACTTTCCTGTAGTTCGCATCGCTCAAGTATAGGAATGTATAGAGGTAGTGGCCGCTATGTTCAGGCTGCAATGTAAGTTCACCCCGCGAGCTCGTGAAAGATTTGAAGAGATCACGCGGCTCTTCCTTGTCTCGTTGTGTGCGATAGTACACCTGGAAGGGAGGGGTTCCGTGAAATATGAGCGAAGCTGAAACACCAGTATCACCGGAACTGCGAGAGGCGATGAATTAACTTGGTCATACAAAGCAAAAGAAATGGGCTGACCATTCGTGAATTCGCTTCCATTCAATCTCGGCGGTTGGTAAAGGTTTTTCTACGGCCTTACATGTCTCTGGGGAGAGGACGTCTCCTTCGCACCACTGTGGGACCTCAAGTATATATACCCCTTTGGAACTATCGAGTACATACCTTACCCGTGATTCCAAGAATTGTATACTCTCCTGCAGCACTGGCAGTCAAAGTAAGAGAAGATTGCTGGGTCTGAAGTGTGTCCCGCCACGGCTTGATAGACTTGCTACGACTTTTGCCGTCTTCTGAAGGATCGAATCTGACGTCGACGTTCCATGGAGCGTCTAATGGGTCCGAATCTGTCACATGGAGAGACAAGAGTGCGTCGGAACCAACAAGCAGAGAGACAGGGTTTCCTGGACCACAGTTCCGGAAAGAGATGTTGGGCCGTCGAAGAATATTTAATGACCTCGCCGTCTTCGAATTCGACGCCACTTCACGGTTGAGGGTTTCGCTAGTGATATCCTGATCGAGTGGGACAATGTTACCCATGCCGTCGATAACACTTTCCAAAACGAATGTGACTCTGCCCAAAGACTCTACCGGGAACGAGAGGGGAACCCTGAGCATATGAGGTACTTTTGAGGATGTTCGTGCGATGTCGCGTGAATCTGTGTGTGAACGGGACGCCGAGCTGCTATCTTCTATGCCTTCTACGAGGAAGCTCTCCTTTTTCCCATTGACATACTTTGACCACCGGAGGCTGAGAGGTGGAACCCCGCGAATATCGATCGTCAGATCGACATCCGAAGTATCCCCTTGACAGCGAACTGCGTTAGCTGGTTGGGCAACGGGATCGTCTGTGTAATATGCAGTAGGACATGGAACAACCGTGACCTCGAGAGGGCGAGCAAGCCGAGCCGCGACGCCGAAGCTATCAAGTATCCTCTCTAGTCGGATAGTGCCCGGTTTGGTTAAGCGTATATGGGCCAACGACTGGGTCTTTTGCAACTGAGAATCTGACGAGGATGGTGTTTCGTCCTCATCGTCTTCATATTCGTCGTCAGTGGATTGAGCGCGAACAGACTGAAGGCCCTCGAACCGGGCTTGTTCAATTGCTTTGAGATCCTTTCCGCTGAGTTCGACATGCTCTATGCGACCAGCGCCGGACTGGCCCTCGATATAAGTCAAGGGCGTAAATGAATACCGAACATTTGCTGGGGTGGTGTTGTTGACGAGGATGGGGATGAGCACAGAGTGTGAGGGAGGCGACAGACAAAAGGTGAGTGCGTCTGGGTTAAGGTGTGCGGTGCTGATGGGTGACATGCGAACCGTGTGTTGTCCAAGAAGGTGCTGGTCTCCGCGGGACGCGTCCGAGAAAAAGGAGAGGAGACCCGAAGGGGAAAACACGTCGGTAATGCGGAATGGTTCGGGGGTTGAAGACAAGTCGAGACGCTCTGCAAAGCGGGTGAGCGCGTTCTTGGGAGAAGTAAAAAGAGGGCTACTTTGCATCCCTTGATATCCACTTGGAGTGGAACCGCTCGAGCCGAGATGCAAACTTATGGCACCAAACAACAAGCCATCGAGGAACCAAAGGGAGAGGATTTGGAGTGCGACAATGGCCCTGCTGTAGGTGAGGCGTGGTATTCGAAGTTGAGAGAGAAGGGCGACGTATGCAAAGTCGAGACAAAACCACTTTTTGCCGTAGGCATACGAGTTGGGATCTCCAGCAGCAAACAGGCTCTGGACAATGTCGAACGCCTTGATGGCCTTAGAGGCGATCAGTGGTGAGCAACGTGGTAAACACCGGACCGACCTGGAGGAGACATCCGAGACTGAGGTAGTAGAGACGCTGCGAGGGCACGTCGAGGAACCGCTCTGGGATGAGCGGACGCGACATGAGGAGGAGGAGGAGACAGATGGAAGCACGTGACACGGATGTACATGCACGCTTTTCAATCTCGATCATGGTATCGACATGGCCTTGAACAACATCCCGCCACTCCCTCATATTGAAGGCGATCTTCTCCTCGATGTATTCACCCGTCAGTCCAACAGAAACAGCACATCGCCCCCTGATAACACTGAGCACGGCGGCGCGGAGCGTCTCGCCGAGCTTGGCCACACTGTGCTCAGCATGACCATCATGTCCATCTTGTTCCAGCGAAGCCCCTTCCTCTCCGCAACGGACCTCTCTGTATGTCGTACGCATAGTACACTTCTTGTCCTCACTGCATTGCCGCAGGAAAAACATAAAGACTTCATGGATGATGAGCAAATCAGACAGTGGCTCGCCTGCTACAATCTAAAGTCCAGGGTCAGAGGTATTGAAGATCGGGCCAGGCTTGACGAGCAGACAGTAGGATATCACCCTTTCTTCCTCACAAAACGACTGATCTTTCAGTAGGAAGAGCGACTACTCTTTAGCTCCTATGTTGGAGCGGTATATATTCAGAAAGGACTCCCTCCACTCTTCAGCTGGATCAGTCGTCTGGTGAGCCCCGATTCAGAACCTCTCGCAGCACCAGGAAGCAACACCGCCACCCCCGCCGAGCCTCCTCCTTATACCTCGAGCACTGTTCCTGCACCTCCCCCAACGGCACCTCCTCCTGTGCCATCCCCAATGCCGGCGAGTGGATTACCACAAGTCAATACACTCGCTTTGTTCAACCAGACGTGCTCTCAACGTGGCCTTGCCATCTACTGGGAGACCGAATCTGAAGGCCCTCCCCACCAGCCTCGTTGGGCAGTCAAGTGCTTCGGTAACCACCCATCTATTCTCACTCGACCATGACTCATGTTACTTCTAGTCAGTGGGCAACTCAGAGGCTCTGGAACAGGCAGAAATCAGAAAGTGGCAAAGGAGGAAGCAGCTCGTCAGGCATTCCAGATGTTGGGTTGGGGAAGTAAGTGCTTCTGGCCCATCTTACCTTGCCATGCTATCTAGCTCACGATCAAAGGTTTTCATTAGGTTGGTCTCCCATGAAATGGTGAAATGTGTCACGGCGTCAACAACCTCGTTGTAGAATGTAATCGTGCAAGTGTAGCGATATTGGCCCGACTTTCCATACAGTCTCCACCGTAGATGCATCATATGCTGTGAAGCAACCTGATTGTCCGTGTCTCGACCGTTTCTCTCGGGTAGGAGCTACGCATGTTTAAAGCCCAGATACAGATAACATAGTCAGATGGGCGGGCGGAAGCAATTGAGCCAAAAAAAGGTGTCACACCATGCTGGTGGATCCACGTCAAGGCCCAAAAGGTTACATCAACCAAAAGAATACATATGCCGCCAACAAGCCCAGGAAGACCCTGAGGGGTGGATCCATGTTTGACCAAACTGACGATATAGTAGTCGTGAAGTCATGTGGGGCTGGGGCTGGGGCTGTGGGGGAGGATCCTCCAAGAGTATGACCTTGACCAGAGAAGGTACCAGCGGACGACGAGTTCGCGAATTGTTTCACAGCATTCTGGAGCCCCCTGTAAAATAGATTTCCAGTGTTTTGAAAGGGGAAGTGGGACTCGATACGTACGCCCTGTCCGCGCCGCGAATCATGTGGATCCGTTTGGAACCCTGCAGGAAAACGAATGTCGGCCTGACAACGATAAGCGACGGGTCAGGCCTGTAGCAAACAGGTAATGTAGGGGAAGAAACAGCTCACATCGCAGTGACTTTGTACGTCGATGCTACGTCCTTCGCAGCATCGACGTCGCACTTGATAAAGTTCACATTAGGGTACTGCTTTGCCAATGCCTCAAACGTTGGTGCAATGGCATGACATGGACCACACCTTGTCAATGTCCGTTAGAAGGCGCCTACTCTCTGTGATATGTAGGATAATCACCAGGTTGCGTGGAAGTCGATGACCTACGAGCGTCGAGTCAACTGCGGCCCCACAAAGAAGCAATTGCAACTCACAGTCAGCTTATTCGAACCCGACAAAATGCCATTGAGCTGGGTCACTGAGTTGACGTGCGTAACAGACATGTTGGTCCAAACCTCAGGGTATATGTCAAGGCTGTATAGCTACGGTGGCCGAAAAAGAGGGGTCGATTTCCCGCTGTGGAAAATGACCGCCCTTGGTCAAGCCGCCAAGCGTGATTCCATGGCTAAAGTACAGGAAGTAAGGGAGAATAGAATCATGTTGGACTACAAATCGAGCTCAGAACATAGAAATATTTAGAACAGGGATAGGTTGATCAAGTCAATCAAAGGGTCCAAGTCCGTCCAGCTACTGTGTCACTTGAACAGAGCAGGGCTGAGCAACTCTTGCGACGTGACAGTTCCGCCATGCCCAGGCTCGTTGCGCGAACAGGTCAGACTACCTTCCCCCGCAGACGATGCTCTTCGCCGACGAGCGCGTGGAATGTGATCCACACCCTGGATGGTTCCTCCGACTCCAGCGCCCAGCGAAGACTGCCTCAAAGAATAGTGTCCACCTTTAGCGAATGCGTCAGAGTGGGACCTAACATGTATGGCAGTATTCCTTCCAGCCGAGAGACGTTGCGGAGCTTGTGGTACGCTCCTGTAACCTGGTGCATATGTCGGCGGCTCCAGCTTCTGGGATCCCAGCTTCGACACCAGATTCTTCTTCATGATATGCATGAGCCTGGTTTTCTTCCCTTGAATTGGATGGAATAGGTACGGGGAGCAAGAGAACGTTAAGGGTGTCAGGATTTTCTCTCCAGAGAGACTCTTCCTAGTCCCATCCACTTTGCGGTCGCTGACGAGGTAGTCGAATTTCCAACGCAGCCTCACGCTCTGAAGGCGCGGCACATATGTATCGCTGCTCGGTATTGACCCCATGGAGGTTTCTGTTCCAAGCACGCTGTATACACCGCTTGCCTTGACGCTGAGGGTTGCTTGTCTTGAAATGTAGTCGCGAGACTCGTCACCCACCACAGAGACCATTCGAAGCGTCGGCGGGCTGTCTAGCGTCGCATAGTGGAATGTGAATGTTTCCCGTTTCGTCGGCATAAACTCAGCAACTCCTGCAGTGATGTCAGACGGGTTGTGCTCGGCGGAATCGTAAGGATGCAATGAACGGGTCCGTGGAGAGTAGCCCACCAGTTGCATGCACGGCCGAACAGCTCGAAATCCTTCTTGATCGATCCATAATTCGATTGACATGTGCTTTAGCCATGAGAGTTCCTCCGGGAGCGTTACTTGCTTCATAAACGGATGCACCGTGCTAGACACATGAGCGTCAGCCGTGCACGGGTAGGTGGACACCGCGGGTACGGAATCGGCCAGCCGCCATTTAGGATATGATGCGTTGTTTAAGGAAGAGGATGGTGCAATACGCACAGGATTTGCCTCGGCCTCGCCGACTTGCAATCGGGGAGACCTTGGACGACCAGGGAAGCGAACGGCTCGAGCTCTTTCAAGTGGACGACGGTGGCGTTGTCGACTAACTGGAGAGGATAAAGGTGAAATCATATTCGGGCATGGAAATGGCGAAGGGGGCGCGAAAGCCGGCGTTGGTAACTTGGAGTACATATGGAGTGTGGCAATCATCAGCATTTGATCTCCATCAAGTTCCTCTCTGGATGCTACGGTTGTAGTGCTAGGTTCCATGGTAATCGGACCAGAAGGCTGCGAATCCCGTTCCAGGTAATCACCTAGCATGATTGAGCGTCCGGCATCGCCATCAAGGACGTTGTGGTGTATTGCGTTCTTCATTTCGCTGGCAAAGTCGCTAGGAGATTCTGCGTGATGACCATTCAAGTGCCCCGCAGCGATATCTAATCCCGCGCAGAGCCAATCCCCAGTAAAGGCTGCATCACTGCAAGTCGAGTTCCTCGTGTTCTCTGTGGTGGCGAGCTTATCAATCGGCACCGGTTTCTCGGCAACATCGAATAATCCTGACGGTTCCCCAAAGGTGGGGAGCGGGAAATCACAAGCATGTGTCGTCGCCTCCAGAAGTATTGATATCTCTCCTGAGGTCGAAGAAATGAACAAGTCATCAGCCTCCAAGATGGGAGATGGGGGGAGCAGGGTGGCAGATAGTATGCGCAAGTCGGAAGAGGTACGGGTCAGCCGTGTGTGGGTAGAGCTGGAGAGCATGATGACCGTTCATTCAACAACGGTGACTTGTGAGTTTACATGCCATAAATACCTAGTATTCCAATCAGGCCGACCGCCAGCATGTCAGTTCTACATGATTGATCTTGACGGAGGGCATAGTCCCTTTGCGCGCTACTCTCCCCCATATGCACGCCTGACGAAATCACGTTCCTTCGTGTCCACTCTGACTCTGTTTCTGAGCAAGCAGTAATCCCCATACTCATTTTTGCCCTGCCACCAACGCCCGGGAAACCACAATGTCCTAGTCAGTAGTGGTGAGTGTGATGCGTCAAGGAAGGGCAAGCATGCGACACGCTCCCATGTCTGCTCGTCGACGGCATATCGGGATTCATGCTCGGAAAAGGCTGGATGGCGAGGAAAATCAAGATCCACAAGGTAGTCACATGTTTCCACAGGAACCTACAAGGGCGTTGATCAAGAATCCTGGCGGAACAACGAAAGTGCGCACATAGTATTCGTGGACCTCCTTGTTAAGATCATTTAACCCGGCCGGGGTGTTCCTGGAACCTTTCCTGTCCCACCACGGATCACTTGTTACGTTCCCCGAGTTGAAATGAGCAGGAAGTAGTCCTTCGAAGTCGCTCTTTACAAAGTCAACTGATACCGCATTGGGCACTAAATAGTGCCCCGGGAAACGGTGCCATTCCTTTCCAACACACAACTTCAGGTGAAATTGCTTGAGGGGTGTAAAATCGATGCTTGCTCTGTCGCTTTCCTCTATGCCGGCAGGCAGAGGTGGTAGGAGACCTGTATCGTTGAGGAGACGAGGAAGTTCAACGGCCTCAAAACGGCTGAAGACAGACAGCGGCGCATGATAATAGTGCCACAACGCGAGAACGCGAGAGGTGGACAGCACCCCCGAAACGAAAACGATGGAAAGAGTGGCCATGCTAAAAATAATCGATTTCGAGGCCTATCATCGCAGTGCGCAAACAATGTACGAAATGAATGTCACGCAACAAACCGAGGTAAAATCATCATCATCTCACCTTGTATGGTGATTTTGTCGCATGAATATACATGACTTCTAGCCATCCACGCAGCAGGTATACCGTAACCGCCGCATTGAAACATATTAGTGGATATGCTGGAAACATGAATCGCTCCTCTTTATGTGCTTGCGCTGTTAGTATCGCAGTCCATAAGTACAGCGGAGCCAGCCGCAATGCGAGGATCGTGAATGGTGAGCTTTCATGCAACCCTGGTTTTGTGAGCCCGAGACGTCTGCGGTCGACATGATATGTGATCACGAGCGAAGGTAATGACGCGAACGCAAACACGAAAAGGATGTTGAAGTTCAGGAGGAGGTTCAAGATGTAGAAGTACCATGGTGAGGTTCCGTACAAGTCAGGGCCACGTTCGGAACCGCCAAAGATGTTGTATTGGATGATGTTCCATGAGACGATCGACCATTTCCCGTATGCAACGCTATCGACACAGACGACGGGGACCTGATGTAAAGAAAAGATCGGCAAGGGTTTCCGTGGGCGCGCTGAAGAACTTACGAAAATGAGAAGGGAAACAAGGCCGGCAAGGATAAGACGCCGCCAACGTGCAAGCATCCAGTTGACGCGTGAGGCAGGATCTACTTTGTCGCCACCAAGCACAAAAAGCTCTTCAAACACGAAGGGAAGCGAGAGAGCGAGTGCAAATGGCCATCCAGCAATGGCTCCAACAGCGAACGACATAGTAGCGTAGAGCGTTCTTTTCATATTTTTGAGGGTAGACGGCTCCAGTGCAAATGCAAAGGCAAGTGTGGTGGTATACATGGCGAAAGAGGAAGGCAAAAACGCTGTTACACTTTGAGATGGGCGAGAGGCGACGGAATTGATAATAAATACCGGCTGAAGCATTCCACATGCCTGCATTGAATAGCAAGATGAAAAACAAATAACGACCAACTCTGTCGTTGATTTTTTCGACAACAGCACGGAACAATCTGGCTTCACAAATGGTGGACAGAACGGCAAGGAATATCCGTACGGCAAAGAAAGCTGGTCGCTGAGCGATACTTTGTCAGTTTCGAGCTGGAGTTGAACATGGCAAGGTTACCTTTCCAAGCTCAAATACGGAAGATGATCTTGCCACCGGCATGTGGAACAAGATATAGGCCCAGCTTCGTATTGCGAAAGTGGGAGTTACTTCCCACGTCTGAAATCCATGGCCGTATTGTAAGAAGTGGAGAGGCTCCCAGAAATTGAAGACTGCATAGTTAAGCGGGTGTTACACATGCCTAGACGAGGGCTAACCTTCATCGCAGTCTTGTATGTTAGAATACATGGCACCTGCTACTCGAATAAGAAGCAAGATGCGAACAGCAGTTAGAAAGTCTGGAACCCATGGTTTCCGAGCGGCTCTAAGCGGTGGTTAGAGGGTCGAAAACAAGGGAAGAGTGCATACCTGCGGAGCTGGTCTTGCAAGATGCCGGTGTGTCTAGCGGGCAGCTGAGAAGCAGGCTTTGGGTTCGATGACTGCAGAGGGCGTCTGAGGCGCAGCGCCTGCGTGCCAGAAGCCATGACAAAACCCCTAATAGGCGTGAAAGGGATCAAAATTTGAAGTCGAGGCTCAGGCACACGTCCCAAAAAAAAAAAAAGAGGACGTCACGTGACTGCGGGGGAGAGTGATCGACAGGTTGTTAGATTGTTCGGTGCACGAGCACACAATGATATCTCCACGGGGCTGATGCACGCGGGAATCGAGTGGACCGTACGGTTGTCGGGGCAGTACTGATGGGGGAGGGGGGAGGACGGGTTGGGATGGAGTGATTCGCCGCTGGCAAGACCAGATCGGGGGAGTCGCTGTGGCTGATCCAGCCAGTCGCGCGACAGCTTCTCGAGAAGCCGCCGTGCTTCCAATCCCGTCTCGCCCTCCTTATTTCTTTCCTTCCCCCGTCTCCAAACCATCCCCATCCTCCCTCCAATTAACGTTCTTGTTTCTTTTCCTCCTCACCATCATGGGGGACACGATTGAAACCGCTCAGCATTTCATTTACGTGCAAGTATCCTTCAGAGCGCGTACCCATCCCTTTCTCACTCCACTTTCAGCACCCAGGTTTATTTTTGTTGTAAGTTGACCGAGTACCTGTTCCTCGGTCAGACAACTGACCCTCTTGACACAATCCAGGCATGTGTAAGTCCCTATTTCCTGCATACATGCACGTCAATCCGCCCCGCACTCACGGCTGACAGACGCCGTCGTTGTGTGGGACTGGATCATCAGCCTTCCTAGAGAATGGCGTTTCGTACGTCACTTCCGTTCCCCTCTTGCAACTCAACCTACAGTCACTTTAGATCTGGAAGACCACCTGGACCCCGGTTAAAATTGCATACCTCTTTTGTCGGTGGGTGAAAATTGTCGCATCGCTCATTTCAATGTTTTGATGCGGCTTCGGTAAGTTACTGGGTCATCGTAGTTGTGCCTTACTTGCTGTATGCCTTCGTCACAAATCACACCCAAGAGGTCTGCGAAAAAATTTACAAGGTCAGCAGTCACCGTCATCCTCGTGCTCAACCTTACTTTTGTGGATTCTCGCAGATTCCAGTCGCATTGGCGATGTGGAACCAAGTTGGATCAGAGTGTCAGTCATCAATTTCCCCCACGACCCAAATCCTGATATAAGAAAAATCACCACAGCCGTCCTGCTCATTCGTACATATGCTTTCTTCAATCGCAACGTGTACCTTCTTCTGGCACTCGTCTGCGCCCTTGCTGGTGTAGTTGCATACCAGCTCTACGTGGACGCATCGCAGATGATACGTCAGTAAAGTTGAATTATGCGTCCACGCCTTGGCGATTAACCCTTCAGAATAGTTTTACCCTTCGTGACTCCTCCATATGTGAGTGGAGAATCGGCGAAATTAACTGTGTATTAACATCACCATGCCGGGGCAGGGTCCCTGCTTCCCGGCGTCCAAACCACACTCCGCGCACCTACTCGGTAATGTCATGTCATATGGTTTGAATTACCGCTAAACATACCTCGTGCAGGATTCTTTGTGCGTCGCGTCCAGGTTGCTAAACTCACACACTGAAACAGCAAAGTAGATTGCTCCACTCTCGTTCGATACCCTCGTCACGGCCATGACAGTTTGGAAGGCATTCCACATTCGTATCAGAAACGGAGGCGCAAATAGTAAGCTCATCCAGACCTTCCTTCGCGAGGGTAAGTGTTGCATATGTGCACGTAATGTTGCGCCCATGAACTTTTCCCTCCAGGCGTCTTTTATTACATCCTGATTTCTATCGCAAACTTGGTAAGCTCAACTGAGTGCTCCCTAGTACAGGATGGCTCACCGGTCACGACAGATCAACGGAATCTTCTACCTTCAGTAAGGTCCATTCCATGCTCTCCCTGCGACACGCTCGACCGTATGATTATGTAGACCGCGTCAGGTTATATCCGCGTTGAATATCCCCCTCAGTGTTATGATGGCACCGCTACTCGCCTGCCGTCTCGTGAGCCTATCGATGTTGTGACTCCGGCCCTGTGTTAACCGAATTTCAGATTCTGGATCTAAGGGAGAGAGGTGCGCAGACAGTCTCGCACTCAGAGGGGACAGGTGTTGGCGCATTCGCAACCAAATCTGGGGTGACCACTTCGTCCAACGGCCCACCCCATGTGAAGCGTGGGGGACTCGGGATACGTCACCGCGGGCCAGGGTCCACCATCGCCTCCAATATTATGCTAAGCACCATCGGGAGCATTCAACCCGACATCGAGGCTGCGGACGTCGAACTGGACGAAATTCATTTTGAATCAGGGATGGGGTTTGCTGGCGACAGTTCCAGGACCCTTGGTTCGCTCGAACACGTGAGCCCTGCTCCAGCATACAATTCAATTGAGACGGGATGTCCGACAGGACGTGGTAGCGTGATTGAAGGGGATGAAGTTGGGGTCATGACGGGAATCCGTGTTAATGTGGAGAAGACGACGTCTACGATGTGACATTTCAGTTATTCTTTCATTTCGGAACGGCACGAGTCGGATTGATCCTGTTTACGGTACTCGTTGTCCTGCACGTTTCCTCGATTTCTGTGATGTGATGAGAAGTGTTCAGGCTTTTTCGTTTTCTAGAATATGATATGTCATGACGGCTGGAAGGGATAAGCAGCGCTCTCCCGATTACATTGTGTTCGTTACCTAGCCTGGGGTATCCCATTTATGTCACCCTCTGGTTTTGATACCGACTGATCAATCGAATCACTAACGCTCCTCCCCTTTTATTTGCCATCCTGAGCCAACTCGCTGAGCCGACATGCTCGCGGTAGCACCTGCTGCAGAGTATGCTTACAAAGTCGCGCTGACTCATCGTTCGACCCACTCCAACTCCGAGACAGCTCGTGCCATCGTACACATGTCATCCCATGCTGCTCGCTTTGCCGCAAGAGATTCTGCTCCACATCTGTACGTCTCGTATCACTTGTCTACTCAGTGCTGAGTTTCCTTCCAGTCTCGTTCTTGGATATCCCAGACCTTTCTGCGCTCTCTCGGGTCTCCAAGGTCCTAGCCTTGTTGACGACCGACCCAGTGCTTCACCGGACACGCTTGAGAGTGGTGGCTCCTTCACGTGTTAAACACTCCCTCTTTGGTAGGAGCCCAGAAGGTATCCTTCTCAGGCCGACTATCTCGGAACTTGTCCATCGTGGTGTCATGCGCGGACTCCAGATCGAACGGAGGCTGCGCACAGGCGCCTATCTCTACTCTCCTCATGCGAGTATCGCGAAATACTCTTTACCACCTATGTGTCACATTCATGCTCATTACAGGCTGCAAAGCAATATGAACATACCATGCTCATTCAACAAACACACACCAAGGTCTTGCTCTCGTCTTATCTTCGCACCCGGTTGTCCCCGCCCACCGCGCTCAAGTCTCTTCATTATTCACATGTCCTTCCCGATATCGAGTCTTCGATGCTCTCCGTCTCTCGCTCCCTCTTGCCCGTTGTACACAAGTTGAAATGGAGCATTCAGAGGGACAAAATGTCAAAGATCATCCGAGCGCACACTTTCACCGCAATGAATCCGGATGAAGCACCTCTCCCTTTCAATGGCGGCTTCGGTACGTGGGCTGAATTAAAGGGAGCAAATATCTTTGGAGATTCGGAAAGGGTCCGGCTGGCTCTCTGCCCAGATGTGAGGAAGATGATCAAGTTCTACGAACAGATGGCATGACGAACACCAGATGACGCTTTATTCCGGGTATATGGTACCCGCATAGTTGTATTCCTATGTGTTTATGTTATCTCTAAACTTGTAAACACCCATACCGTAACCGTGATGTACTGTACCTACGCACGCCTGCACAAAGGGGTGACTACCGTTATCGGAAACCAAAAGATCAACTTAACCTCCACCACTCATGATTGATGCAATCTGTGGGCCTCGCCCGAGGTTGGTTATCGAAGTATGCGTAGACTCGGTCGAATCGGCAGTGGCGTTGGTGCTCAGTGCAGCGGCAGAAGCTCATTGATCATCTGATTATCTCCACAGCGCCGTTCGCGGAGGAGCGAACCGTCTTGAATTGTGTAGTAATCTGGGCTACGGCGGGGGAACCACACCAAGCATCGGTTTACTCCAGTCCGTAAAGCAGGTTGTTCCGAATGTGCCCATAATGGTATGGATATCTTTCGAGTTTTGTGACCAAACATGACGACCTTCGCAACAAGGCGATGGTCAGGCCTCGCATAGGGGACTTTGTGTATAGCAAAAGGGAACTAGACGTCATGGTTCAAGATATTTCTGTTTTCAAGGACTATGGCATCCAGGGTGTCGTTCTTGGCACACTCACTGCGGCCGGTGATGTGGATGAGATCAAGGTCAAAGAGTAGGTATCGACATCCTTCGGCAAGAGGCACATTAACTTATAACGTTGGACAGGCTAGTTTCGGCTGCGGCACCACTGGAAGGTAAGTGGATCTGCCATGCTCACCATTCGAAGCTATCCCCGATGCTAGTCTGTTTCCATCGCGCATTCGATATGGTCAATAATCCGAAGCATGGTGTGTCTCGGTCTTTCGGAGCAGGTACCGGTCGGTTCATTCACTGTCGAAGCATGGGAGACTCTGTCCAAGATCACTGGAATCACGAGGGTATTGACAAGGTGACTCCATTTATTGCAACAGCGCGGCTGTTCCGGGGATTGAATGCGTTCTGTCGCAAGTGGCCAACGTCACCATGCAACCTCTCCTGAAGCCCTCGGAGCATTGGCATGGATGCTCGACTCTGCCAACCTCACTTCCATAAGGATTATGCCTGGTTCCGGGATAAGCATATCGACGATCCCAAGATTGTGTAATGCTCTCCTATCGCACGGACTACAGGAAATCCACTTGAGCGGGGGTAAATGGGTAGATGGCCGTTCCGTTTACAGACCTGACGGGATGGGTATGGGAGGTTGGAGCGTTTGGAGAACTAATGAGGAGGCTGTCAGGAAAGTGAGAGATTTCGTAGACAAGTTCTGTGCGACGGGGACGGTACCTACGTAGTTGAGTCACGTGATTTGCGGCCATGTTAATCGACAGAGCGTGGTTGGAGCGCTTTCAAAGATAATGGGCATTTCGCCGTCGCCTCCTTCAACACCAGGAAAATTCACTTGAGAGCGCAGGGACAAAAGGAAGGTGCCTCTCGAATGACGATGAAGCGAGAGTTGGGTTTCCTGGCCGGAGAAGTTGACCTAGACAGCCCGCGGATGAAGCGACGCAAAGAGCTCCCCGCGCCCTCAGAAGCGATTCAAGCAGCACAACCCCAATCCGCGACGACAAATAGCAGTGACGGCGATGCGATTCTCCAAGATATTCACGGGAGCAACGTTGACGCAGGCGTGTTGAAGGACCAAGCAACCAAGTTGTGGCAAACGGTCAAGGATGCAGTCAATAAAGAGTACGTTACAAACCGTGCTTGAGCGCCGCTTCACCCGTTTTTTCTCTTCTGACAGTTCTACATATGGCTGATAAACACATTTTAGAGGCAACATATGCTCCCCGGCTTTTTTGCGACTACCCTCCAAACGCCACTATCCAGACTATTACAACTTCATCACAAACCCCATCTGCCTAGACGATATCAAGAAGAAAATTGACGAAGACGGCTATTCTTCCCTCGACGATGTTCGGCAGGACTTCGAGCTGTGTTTCACCAATGCCAAACGATACAACATGAAGGATAGTCAGATCTGGCTGGATGCCAAGTTCTTGCTCGTCAGTTCCCTGCGACATTCACTTGCGTCTCTACCACTCACTTTCCTTGCATACCTATAGAAGCTCGCCAACAAGGAGTACACAAAGCTAACCGGCAAAAAAGTGAAGAAAACTAGTGACCACGACGAAAACGGCGAGGATAAAGCGGAGGGTGATGGTGACGACGACAAGAGGAAGAACAAACCTCCAAATATGAACCGGCTTCTCAAATCAAGACTTCAAAAGCTTGTAGAGAAGACAGACGAGGAGACGTGAGTCATGTACACTTCTTCATTCGGTTCCGCTTAGTTCAGATTCTCAGACACCGTGTCCTTTCCGATGTCTTCATGGAGATGCCATCAAAGAAGGATTACCCATCATATTACAAGCAAATCAAGCGTCCGATGTGTCTCGAGTACATCTTCGTATGTCCTGGTACTCTCGTGTGAGGCGGCGCTTACATTAGACTCAGAAACGGCTGAAACGCAAGGAATATACTACTTCCGAAGAGTTTGCCAACGAGGTCGAACTAGTGTTTTCGAATGCCCTCGAATTTAATCAGGACCATAGCCAAATATGGGAGGATGCTCGTACACTCCGGGTTGGTTGACCTTACGTTGCTCCGTCTAAAACTCACATTAGCCATAGGATTACTTTCGTCAACTTATGTCCGACCTGCCGCCTCCTCATGCCCTCTCTAGATATACGAAAACGCCAGGTAAAATCAAATTGAGGGTCCCGGGTGCCCCTTCCGGCACAACAACAACTGCTCCGCAGCTGTTGACAGATCGCTGGGGTGCGAAACCTGCACAGGACAACGCAACAAGTTCCTTGACGTTGCGATTGCCCGGTTCTGGGACTGCCGTCAAATCTCCCGTCCAGGCGTTCGAATCATTGCCCAAGACAACTTCAGGTGCGACTGCTACCCCCGCAACTGGAGCTCCCACAGTCCAACCCCTTGCACCAAAGCCCGCTCCTACCTCAGCTCCTGCTTCGGCTACTCTCGCTTCAACTGAAACTTCGCGGGTATCGACCCCTGTGCCCATACCTGCTACTCCGGCAACCGTGTCATCGTCAAAAATTAGTGTGCCCGCTCAAGCTGCAGTTCAACAACAACCCCAGCTCTCTTCCACTCCACAATATATGCACTATCCCAACGCTACGTATCACCCAGTAACACAGCCCATTGCGGTTCCCAAACCCGCCACAGCCCCGACCAACCACTTTCGCAACGCACACTCTGTTTCGAGATCCCCTGCGCCGTCGCTTAGTGGTCACAGGCCCCTGAAGGAGGTTTTCATCACCGTAAAGCCTCGACAAAGATCTTTTTGGTTAGATCATCATGACGGTGTCAAGTCATGGGCTATGAAGCTTGGCCATGGCGAAATATCCCTTTCTATCACGGAAGTCAATTTCCTCGGAGAGGAGGATCGGGATAGTAGTGACGAAGACGCTGACGTGCATGAGCCCGAGGAGGAAGAGGAGGAACAGGTACCAAAGAAACGTGGTCGTGGCCGCCCGCCCAAGAACCCGAAAGCCAAGGCTAAAACGGTGACAGGAAAGAAATCTAATTCCGCGGGAAAGAAAGCTTTGAAGGCGGTCACCCCATCGCGCGAGAGTATCCAGATTGTGTTGAATGGTAAGCCTGTCAGCGAGAAATCCGAGCAGGAGGGGGTTTGGGATATGGAATTGCAGGTCGGTCCAAACGTCTTAGAAGTAGGGGAGAAGGGTGGTCACGTCTGGAAAGTGTACCTGGAAAGGATGGCCACCACTTGATTGGATACCTTCAGGTCATCATAATTCTTCACTTCGTCCAGGTATCTAATGGTTTATTACTTAATGGTGTATCCCTTCATTGTAGCTTTTACTCTACCAAGACACTAGTGGTTCTATTGTCCAATAAACATCCTTTTGGTCGAAGGAGGGAGGAAAGTTCAGCCTTCAAGTCCCAGTGGTCTGTCATCGTCAGATACCACAATCTCATCCCTCGAGTCCGTTTCACACTCCCCAGCATACTCCTCACCCTCAGGCCGGTACACCTGATACCTTCCCTCCCTTTCGACCTCATACTGTATATACTCTCTCAGCAATTCCTCTCTATTTATGGGGCGCACTTCATAGCCTTCCGAGCCACGTCGTATGTTCACACGATAGCCTTGTTCAGGGTCTGTGTCGCTTTCTGCATAAGATTGAAGTGGGTATGCATCGCGTTCAAAATCTGGGTGGTATGGTGGAAGTGCGGATGTATACGCTCGATCGGATGATCGTTCGTCGATAGCCCGTGGGCGGGTATTGGAGGGGCGGAGGGCGGGATTGAAGTCACCGTTTTCATAGGTCCACGGGCTATCGGGGAGCTCGAAGGGCTTTTGATTCTCTAGAGCCGGTTCCCTTGGTGGCCATTCCCCGACATCGTGGACTGTGATAACGGACATGACAGGCGTCAATTTCTTGTGGAAAATGGCACCGTAGACTGAGAGGACGATGGTTATGGGAGACACAAGCCCCTGTTCCATGATTTCCCCCAACTTGTCTGGTGCGATGCGGAAAAATCACATTACTCACCAAGTCCAGCCGACAGCTGGAACTTGAGGCCCGTTCCTAATGGGACTGTAGGACAGCACCAAAAAAGTGGATTGCTACCCAAAACAGAGACCAAGTTTCTCCGAACCCCCAAGTCCTACCCTGATGTCAATTACCTCTCGCTGAAAAGTCAAGGCACATACATAAGGAAATTTGATCTGGCAGCTGAATGAATTGATGCAGTACGTAGAGACACGAACAACCCACCTCTTGTATCTTGCCATCACGTTTAAGTATGGTAGCCTTGTCTTTTTCCCATCCTTCAATAGTGGTGGTATTGCTGATCAGGTTATAGAAGTGGTATACGCTACATATACGATCAACTTGGATTTCTCAGGGCCGCAGAAAACAGACCTGAAGACACCGACAGCAAGGATAACTGGTATTACGAATGCGTAGTTCATAATAATACAGAAGAATTCGAAGCCGGACGGATCGTCCTAGACCAAGTTAATGCATGGTCTCTGATCGTGGAAAGACTCACGTAGAAGCTCCTTTTCATTGTAGCGATGACCCTCCTCGTTACCATGCAAAGGTGGTAGGTGCAGGTGACATCTATGTAGAACAGAAAGCGAAGAAAATGGCCGTAGTTGAATTGACCGATGCAGTTGTTCACCCAGGGGCAATGATGATCTGAACCGAGTATCAAGAGTGTGAGACCGTAGCCAAGAGTAGCACAAACCCATCCTTAACACGCATCTGGATAGGGCAAGTCAGAAACGTCCAATTCGCGGGAACGTGTTGGCCAACCGATTGCATTGCCTACAATGATGCGACCTTGGAGGCTTGTATTTTTCGCAATTCCGACAATATCTAGGCCCTCCCGTGAGCTTCTTGACCTCGTATCCTTCCCCAGAAAGAAAGTCGGGTTCCTGGACGTGGTGTTAGACGATCGAAAGAGGGAAAGCAGCCAGTCTAACCCATCTATCGGGCACTCGACCAGGATCAGTGAATATACATAAGTAGTAGTTCCACAACAACATGAGAGCCAATACGCTGCACGGCGTGTCAAGACAAAGCCAAGTATAGAGGAAACTTTGCTCACTTGAATGGCACGAGCAGCGTTATGAGCTCAACGGACCATTCGCGACCGTACCACGGCCATACGATGAAAATCTGTGAACTGAGCACAGGGAGAAGAATCAGAATCAGCACAAAGCTGATGATGAGGTTGGCCAAGAAGGAATGCATCAGAGTGTTGCAACATTTCCCAAAGCGGACATTTGCGGTTTTGTCACTTGCCATGTTGCAGCACTGTCTGAGACCACCGACGTGTCTGTGGAGTTCAACACGCTTGGCTTCACAATTTAGCCAGAGCCCGACAGATGGCCGGTGTTCGTGTATGTTTCTTTAGGCCTCTAACTCGTGCTGACGACAAGAACCGCAGCCGTGAAAGTAACGGCGGTGACACCCAATGTCGCCAGGAGTGGACCTTCGTCTATAATATCGCGTATGTCCCGAACGTGCGCTCGTTTTTTATCCTTGTCGAACCCTATTTCTTCTCTCTAGGCTTGAGCGAGAGAACACAGTCGAGTATCCGTCGTAGCACCCCCTTGGAGCAAGAGACTCAGAGTCTGGATGTACACGTTGACATCGCAGCTGATGCACACAGAAAACCACGTCTCCGAGCGACCACTTTCGTCTCATCACGGTCTGCGCAAAAAAGGGATCACGCAGCCGAGAAGTGGTTCACGAACGTCCGAGAACTTGACATTGTCGGTGTGGACCAGCCCAATGATCTCCAATCTCTGCTTCGCAAGAAGCGCACGAGATCTGGGTCTCCCAAACAGCACGAGATGAGACCCAGGACGGACTTGAATGCATTGTTTGCTCCATCTACTGCTCGTTCCGCCGCCTCGTCGCGACTCCAGTCCAAGAGAGAGCTAGGCGGCGACTACGCCAGCTACCTCCCAGGTGGATATGCTGATCCGCACCGGTTCCCTGTGGACTATGCTCGCTTGGTCCTCGGCCGAAACAAGCACATACCTTTAAACAAACAAACTGGTGCCCTGAACCTCATCGAGGAGACAATACAGGGAAGAACAACCGGGCAGGGTGAGCATCCTTCTACTTTGACATTCGACTTGACTCATCCTCTCTGTCGACAAATAGTTGCTTAGATGTCTTCCATCTCGCCCAGTACTATGCTTTAATGTCGGTAGACTGAAATAAACATAAAATAAGAGAAAACTACGAATGCGGGGAAACCTGTTCGGTGTGTAATGTAGTTCCTGACGGGTGCGTGGGTGGGGAAGGTATAGTAAGATCTTTGTGCCCATCACTGATAACTGTCGGTGAACGAGGCCGAATCCATTCTGGAAGCTCAAAGTCTCTCACTTCTTCTATGCTTTGTGGAACCTTTGTGCCAAACGCAGTCACATGCCTCTGCGTTTTCCGGGCATTCGGTGCGGCCTGGTTGCGAAGCGCCCATTGCATGAGTACGCAGGGCTCACCCCTATGTGCAATAGAATGTGGGGACTTTGAAGCATATTCGGGGGTGTCAGTGGAATAAGGGGATTCCGCATCGTCCACACGCGATGTCCGATAGCGTTTGAAGGGTCGATCGGAAGTCACCGATAATGTATCCGACGAAACTTTGGAGAATGGCTTGGTGGGCGACAAAGGGGTGTGTACAGAGTTTGAGCCGACCCCTGGGGAGCCTACTTGGAAAGCCGGGGCACCGCTGCATTCCCTGTAGCGAGTTTGGGGGACCTTGATCTTTAAAATGATTGACGGAGCACCGGGTTTTGGCGAAGCTTGGCTCGACAATTCCCTCCCGCTAAGGCTCAACTCTTCCAGACTACACATGTCAGGAGCTGGCTGGTTCATGACGTTGGGTCTATTGGAGCCTTTGAGATCTGCAAGCTTTCTCTCGGAGGGCAAAAGAGTTCGATAACGCTCCTCCAGGATGGACGCAACCCCAAGCATTTCTTGCCGGCGCCTCTCCCCTTCATTATTGATCGGAGAAGAATTCGCCTGGTTCCCAGACGAATTAACTTCCGGCTCGGCTTCGCTTGCCGCAGGTGGTATGGAGAACGATGCGGCAGGCAAACAGAGGAACGCAGACCCGTCCATGACCTTGAGCTGCTCGATGCGTTCCTTGAGTTTATACTGTTCGTGTTTTAGCTTCTCCTTCTCGCGCAGTCGTTGCCGTTTTTCGAACGTCTCGTACTTCCGGTGTCGTTTCTCGTATGTCGTATCGGAAGTGTCTGCGTTATCCTGCTAGAGATACCCGGAACGAATATGATTACATGTCATATCATAAAAGCCATGTGTGTACGTACCTCTCCTGATGACCGAGGCCTGAAGCGGCCTCCGACGGTTGCGTCCTCCGACAACAGAGAAAACTCGGGGGTCTGAATAGTCTGCTGCTCCCGATAGGCCCTAATAACATCCGACCGGTCAAAGTAACGCTGATTGGCAAAAGTGTTAAGTCCAAAGCCCGTCGACTTCGATGAATGCTGGAGCAACGCCGAGTTGGTTGTCAATAAGAAGGGTGTGTCGGCAGGAATGAGCGGCTCGTTGTCGACTGCAATTGAGAGTAAGCGTGAAACGACAAGTAGGCCGCAGCTACGCACACCGACGTTTTTGTGCATCTAAAATCATAAGATCTACATCGCAACTTCCTACCCCAGGACCACCGCGGCGAGAACGTGTGGGTAGCACACGCTTCTGACGAGGATGCGAGGTTGTTTGATGGGATGCATCCGCCATGGACGCCACCGGCGCTTGACGGTGGTCGCGTATCCACAGCTCCGACGACGAACGTTGGCCGAGGTACAACGTTCGGGTCGAGATTGAGAATGGCGACTGAAACCAATGGATCACAGCGCAGGCGGTTCGTCGTTATGGAGGAAACCGCGTCCACCACAGGATGTGGACTACGTTGAGGGCGACCCACAAATTGGGCCGCCCACAAGGACAAGCATGGCCATTACCACACGACTAGGTATGTACAATAAAAAGTAGGTTCGCCCGTTGATCAGATCGCTGCCAGTGCTACGCTCGGAATCTTTGACGTATCGAAGATGGAAGGAAGAGCCCTCGACGAACAGCCAGCCGCCAGCGCTCAAGGTATAGACCACGTCTGTGATTCTTCCCTTTGGCACTAACACATAGTCGGTGTTCCTGCATTCCCATGTAACGGAAACGCAGTTGCAGCTCGTGAACGACTCGCCAGGTAGAAATAGCAAAGACTGGGACTCCGGCCTTCTTCAGAGGCATCGTGAAGGCGCAGATCACACCCGTCAACTCTACATATTACCCAGGTCAGCACGCAAAGGAGCATGGTTCGGTAAGGGTAGTATGAACCGGATTCCATCGGACCCGCTATTTTGATCCATCTCCCCTCTCCTTGGTCCTTTTCTGCCCCGCAAACGATGGAAATCTCGTCCGCTGTTCGAGTGATCGAGAGGATTGCCGATTTCATATTGGACGCACTCAGTTCACGGGTGCATCCGCTGGCATTTCATCCATTAAAACATACTGTTTAATAGAAAATGTCTCGCACAAGACGTCTAGATGACGACACGGATGGTCGATGGGAGGGGGCATCTTAATCAAGGGTCAGACACAGTTCGCATGTCAAGCTTTTGCGGCGGGTCTGGCAAGACACAATCTGACATTGTAGACTACTAATTGGTGCCTACATCACACGCAATGCATGGCACTGATTATTGCACGTTATTCAGCCCACCTTGGGGAGGTACTGAACACCAGTGGATGGGCAAGAAGGGGCAGAGAACCCAGGCGAGTCTGTGATCATCGTTAACGTCGAGAGTTGAGACGGGAAACGTATATACTCACCGATGGGAACAAACGTGCCATCGATTGCCGATCCCTTCAAGTTAAAGTACCAACTAATTGTGTTCAGGCCACCGCTCGAGCAGCCGACATCAGGAATGTACTGGGATGAAGTAGTCTTGAACACAAGCTTCGCATTATGGCAGTATACTTACACCCCCGGAACCAATCTGGAGTGCAGAAAGGATGTCCGACAACGTGTAGGTTTGAGACGTAGATGGCGTGATACCGGCGTTTGCGAGCCAAGTGTACGTAGGGAGAGTCTGGAACAGACTGACAATTGTCTCACAGTACGCCACAGCCTTCGCGAAACGTAGTCAGCTGTGTGAACGATCTCTGGCTCAGAAGTAACTTACCTCGGCTCCCTGGGGACTGCCGGGTGGGAGACAGGAAGGTTCGAGTGTACTGTCCGGGAGCCGAGGTCAGCAACCATATGGAAATAAAAACTTCATATAGTTTCTACCTGAAGCATGTGCCGTGAGCCGCCCATTCATGCTAGATGGTTATCAGCAAGACATCCGCATAGAACCAGAACACGACGAACGTCCCAAAGTTCCTCGTTGGTACCGTGCTCGTTCAACCAGTATTGTTGCATGTAATCCAGCGTGGAGGTGGCGCCCTGTTCCGAAAGAAGCTGGACACGGGATTGTTGGATTACGACGACACCCCTGTGGTAATATCTCAGAGGAGTTGCACACCTGGGAAATACTGTAATCAGCACGCGATGAATCACAGTTCTCACTGTATGTTCCATCACAACTGGCGACAGGGTCGATTGAGTGTTGAATGTACGATGCGTGCACGCCTGTTAACGAACTCACTTATCATTCCACAGGCCTAACCACAAATTAATCAGTGTATAAGACTCAATGCTTGACGCCTTGTAAATCAGCCACTCGCCATGGATGGTCCAGCTGGAGGCAGGGCTGCCAGGGACGTTGATGTCCCAGAACTTCCGACATTACTGTTAGTGTCAGAGAGAGTATAATTAATCAGAGCATGCCTGAGTCTGTAACAATAGGCCCTGCGATAGGATGAATCGAATTAGTGGTGGCCTTAAGGCAGGGGAACGACATACGCCTGGGTTTTCAGTGCAACATGCGTTGCCGGTGGATTGTATAATCTCACAGGAAGCCGGAGCGGGCGTGGAACAGCCGGAATTAATCAGATTTTCCGGAGTCAAGAGATGGGAGATGGACGTCGCTCGCGACAACGCAGAGAGCTGAGCGAGTAGGATGAAGGACAAGATCATCTTTTGACGAGGACATCAAGCCTCTACAAGTACCAGCTATATATACCGGTGGGCGCATATCTGCGCCGCACATTAGGGTTGGGTAAAGCCCACCTTGCTCAGATTCGGCTGCAAGGAATAATGATCGGTGAGCCTTTCGTGAACGCTCCAGTGCAACTGACCATGTGTCGTCTTCCCATGCCAAGAAAGCTGCCGTTATGTTTTGGTAGGAACTATGCGTCGGATAACCTGGCGCAGCCAAATCCAAAAGCATGAGGCCTGATTAACCACCCGTTAACGTTCGAGAATGCTGATGCAAATGCTTTCCTTGAAGTATCGTTCCAATCATGTTTGTCGACCTGAACGGTGGGGGCGATATGCTTGCCAATAAATCCAATTCGAGCGCTTGCAGAGACTGGATTACATCGGTCTATATGTATCTCCTTCGCCTTCAGAACCTGCGCTATCGTACATCGCCCACGTGTTAACCCAATGCCTTGGCTGAGTCGCATGATCGTATGCATTCTGAGAAGCCCACGGAGCCATGGAGCCGGATGGCAATTGAAGTCCAAAGACGGATGCAAACCGAGGATTAATATGTGGCTGGATAAAATGTTGATGATTTTGGATATTGCTCGGCTCAGGAAAGAACCAGGCATTCGAAGCCGGCTGAACGAGGGGATCAGGCGCGATCGCATCCGGAATTCCATCGTCTGTCGCATGTTCCACCAACCGCAAGGTCGCTGGAAACGACTGATCCATGTCCGAGTCGAACGTGCGCTGAGGTGCAACGTGGCTGCGACAATATCCTCGTCTCGAGACATTCCGCGAGTGGTCCCCCCGGTCCCCCCTCCCACGTACTCCCCGTAGGGATATACGTCCGCGGGACGCCTTAGGACTATCCCCACTACTACCATGATTGGGATCTCTACCAAATCTGCCACTTGTTCCCGTGGGTTGTATACGAATATCTGGGGTGGAAATGTCGGCATACGGGTCATCATACGGCGCGGGTGGTGGTCGCGATGACCCTGTGACAAGATAGTCATCATCATAAGGGCCATGAGCATCGTACGGGTTGGAACCGTGATATGTGTCCCGAACCATATCGTCAATGTGGATCCGAGACGGTGCTGGCGTGGATTGTCTAGAGGATGATGCAGAGCGTCCGCGCCTATAGCAAGGCGTCATTGAGAAAGTCGAGTTTTGTCATTATGCTTACCTCTTCCTACGCTGAGCCCTGAAAGCGGCCTCTTTTTCGTCGTCAGAAAATTCGGTTTCGTCTTCTGCGGGTTCTTCGTCATGCATATTACTAGCGTCACTACCACGTAATCCTTTGAGCTGATCTACGAACACAAAGTGACTTCGCTTCGGGACATGGAATACCTCACGAGACAGCCGAACTGCGTCGGTATCCAGCGGATAATCTTGGTCGAATTTAACTTGATAGAGTGGCTGGGACGTTGGACCAAATGTCTCATGTATCTGGTACCATAGGCAAGGAGTCAACATAGGCTCGCGGGGAATGCGAAGTGGCTCACATATCCAAATACTTTTCGGTCTTCAAATACAAGTAAGGATTCGGCGTCCAGGGTGCGTTTTGACAAGGTGTTTATATGGTCCACGGGAAGAGCCTTTACAATTACAATGTTCCCGACGATGCTCATAATTTCCCCGACTTTCTCCAGAGTTTCACATGGGTCAACTTCGGAAATGGTGGGAACGACGACATTCGCGTCGACGATTTCGTTCTTCGTCTGGAGATAAGAAGCAGCTGCTATCACGCTTGACTCTTCATCCTCAACGTCATCCGTATGTCTTTGCTCCCGAGGCGCCTTGCATACATGTCCCTCTCCCGAATTGGAGGAGGGATCTGTGTCCAACTCTGAGCCAGAATCTGATTCAGCATCTGATGTGGCTCTGATGATTAGAGTTAATATGCCTTTTGACAGGATGTTCTTGAGATGCTCACACCGACATCCCGCTATCCTCGTCGCCAGGAGCAAGATCAGCCTCTACCTCATCTTCGCTGTCTGTGCTAGCAATGGAATCATCGCTGTAATCCAGTGTATTCGGAGCATTTTTTGCAGTGACCGCGAGAGGAGGAATGGTTCCTATCAAGTCTTGAATCAAGAGTAAATCTTGGGGAATGGTGGAAGGGACTTTGAAGTCGAGGTCCATATCAAGATTGGCTTGGGATTTCGGACGTGCAAACTCAGAGAATTTTTGGAGTCACGTGCCTCGAGTGCATCCATGAAATCCTTGCGTCGCCACTCTTAACTCTCCCGCTCAACGCCTTCTAGTGCAGCAGCGCCTCAATGTTACTGCCTATTACTCGGGGACAATTTCAGCCAACGTTGTTAACGTGTTGCATCCCAAAATCTCTCTTGTATTCTACTGCTCCTAGGCCCTCGTTACAACTGGTTGCTCAACTCCGAAAATTGACCGACGTGCCTATCTCCAAGGCTCGGGAGGCGCTTGATGCGGGCGGAAACGATTTGGAGGTGGCCCTGGAGTGGTTGCAGCGGGACTTAGCCGCATCTGGCGCTCAAAAAGCCGCCAAGGTCGCGGGACGGGAAGCACGAGAAGGACTCGTTAGTGTTTGCGTACTCTCCCCTAGCGAGTTGTCTTCGACGCTACATGGCGGTGGACTCCGGGCCGCCATGGTCGAGCTGAATTGCGAAACCGATTTTGTCGCAAGAAACGAGTTGTTTAGCCGACTTGCTACCGATATTGCACACACCGCAGCCTTCCTCACGGAACAGGTTCATTCATCGAATTTCATCCGACCCTGCCTACTGCACGTCCTCAGTGATGCCCCTCTCCTCTCGCAAGGAGATACGAATATTCGACCGTCCTCCACAGTGTCCAGTTCCATCCAGGATCTAATTGCAAAAGTCGGGGAAAAAGTATCACTGAAACGGGCTGTTGCCGTGGTTCACAATCCTCTCCAAGGTCACTCTGGCACCCTTGGGTTGCGGCTGGCCTCATACTCTCACGGATCGTCTGGCTCTCACGGTCGTATTGGCTCGGTTGCCGTGCTTGCGCTGAAAGCCCCTGACCTTGCGAGCCGTCTTGCATCGGAAACCTTTGTGCAGGACGTTAAGCGACTTGAGCGCGCCATCGCTCGCCAAATCACTGGTTTTGAGACACTATCTGTCCAATCTACGATGGATGAAACATCGTTATACAACCAGCCATTCATGGCAGCCGGAGGACAATACAGTGTTGGTGCCGCCCTGCGCGAATGGGGTCGCGAACGCGGAATGGCAAAGGATGGCGAAGGAGGTGTGGAGGTTCTGGAGTTTGTAAAGTGGACTGTGGGGGAAGGTATTCGTTAGACTTGTCATTCTGCAGATATCAACCAGCGCATAGTGAAAGGGTTATATGATATTCTTTTGTGACTGAAATCACGAATGACTCTATAGCTCAGTGGTAGAGCATACGATTGCAGATCGTGTGGTCCCGTGTTCGAACCACGGTGGGGTCTTCTTTTTGTTTCCTTCCTATGCATACTGGAACCACTACAAAATGGTTTGGCTCAGTGGCACGGTCTATCTGGATTTTCTCCTGCATTATGATTGCCAGCTGGGATTGTGGGGGGTGCTTAGCGTGAGTTCTTTACGTAAGGACTGGATTCTGTCAGCGTGAGAGGCTGACCAACTTGTCAGCTCACACTGTCCATGAAGAGAGCGGCAAGTTCAGTCATACGCCATGGAAAGGTGCGCTTGCACCAACGACAGCTAACCCAAGCATCCCTGCCGCCGTTGCAGATAACCACCCTTCCGAATAAGATTCGGGTTGCTACAGAGTCGACCCCCGGTCATTTTTCATCCGTTGGGCTTTACATTGACGCAGGCTCGCGTTATGAGCTGTCGTCAACATCCGGAGCCAGCCACTTCTTGGACAGACTGGCCTTCAAGGTTACCCCTGTTTTTTTTTCTTTTACAAGGTCGTCCGTATCTGACACCAAGACTTGTAGTCGACACATTCTCGCTCCGAAGCCAGCGTGGCTGCGGCGATGGACCAACTGGGAGGTCAAATTACCTGTTCATCTTCCCGAGAATCCATCATGTACCAGTCCTCCCATTTTGATCAGGCAACTTACCTGGCTCTCTCTCTGATATCCGACACCGTCCTAAACCCTGCCTTTTTGTCGGAAGAATTGGAGATTCAAAAGGATGCCGCTCTGTATGAAATCCGTGAAATTAACAACAAGCCAGAAATGATCCTACCTGAAGTGCTCCACGGAGTAGCATATGGCGAAAAAGGTCTTGGGAACCCGCTGGTGTGCCCGGATGAGCGCATCAGTCACATCACCAGCGACCTCCTCCGTCACTGCACTTCCGATTGGTACCGTCCGGAGCGTATGGTTGTAGCGGGTGCTGGCATGCAACATGAACAATTGGTTGAACTTGTTGACAAGTGCTTTTCGACACTCAAACCCTTACCTTTCCCTATCCCTCCCTCTCCACGGCCATCAACCGTTCAAAGCATATCGCCGCATCTCCTGCCGTCCTCGTCACCATCATTATACAAGTCATTAACACGTGCAGCATCGTCATACTTGTACCCGACCTCTACTGCAAAAGACGCGCCCCCTCTGTTGAACTCACAGTCACAGTATGTCGGCGGTATCAAACACATACCAAGCAAAGCGACGGATTTTGATCACCTCTACCTTGCATTCGAGGGCGTTGGTATTCATGACGATGATATCTACACGCTTGCGACGATGCAAGTGCTTCTTGGGGGCGGGGGCAGCTTCTCAGCGGGTAAGGTTCGCACTCCTTACATGATTCGCTTCTCACCCTCCGCAGGTGGTCCTGGGAAGGGGATGTATTCTCGATTGTATACGCACATCCTCAATCATTTCCCTCAAGTAGACCATTGTGCATCCTTCCACCATATCTACACAGATTCATCACTCTTTGGACTCTGGGCGTCTTTTGTACCTGACATCCCCAAACAGAGGGGGAATACACCCGCCCAAATCCTCCCTCATCTCGTACATCAGATAAGTCTGCTGATATACCAAAACGTGCCGGAGATAGAGCTGCAACGCGCAAAAAATCAACTCCAATCCAGCTTGATGATGGCGTTGGAGAGTAGGGCAGTGGAGGTGGAGGACCTTGGTCGTCAGGTAGGACAGACGCACCGGCGCGCCTATACCAAATTGACCAAATTGTTCCAGATCCTTGTGCACGGACGCAAGATACCCGTGACAGATATGACAGCGGAAATTAACAAGGTCACCCCCGAGAGTGTCAGACGGGTCGCGAACCGCCTCTTTGGCCCGCATTCCGGTAATAAAGCGACTATAGTTACGATGGGTAGGGGAGAGCTCGGCGATTGGCAAGCAATACTTCGTAAATACGGCGTCGTAGGAGGTTGACGTCAGCACAACTTTGAGCCCGTTGTGCTTTGTTCGCCTGGATCCCTTGATACTCCACTAAATGACATTCCTCACTCGAATTGTGCTAATTCAAATCACATCTACCTAACTGATCAAGTCGTGACGAGTCGTAAAAGAGCGCCCAACAAAGTTACCCGCAAATGTTTGGGTACTGGTAGTTAGCAGGGTCTTGGGGTATCCATCCGTACCGAAGTCCAGCCTGGTATGACCACTCATCAGCGTTCTCCGCCTTCCAAGTCCACTGTAGCCAGCCATCGGTGACCTTCTCGTATGAAATGACCTGCGCTTCCCACGTCTGTCTGAGGAGTGTCTTGTAACTTGAACTGAACGTGGATCCACTGCCGGTCAGGCCACTACAACTTCCGACCACCGTGGAGCCGGGGTAGGTACCATCGTAGCGCGAACCGACGCCACGTCCGTTCAAGTATTTGGCACAGTCAGTCATAGCGGGTGTCCATTCACCCACTAGAAGCCAGAGATCGAAACCCGAGAGACTAGACTGTGCTTGACAAGCAATACTGATGTGTTGCTGATCAGACATTTGATTACCCTAATGGCGATCTATTAGACAACGTAGGCAGAATAGCTTAGATATACTTGCGGCATCAGAGAACATCTGATAAATATGGGTATCCATAGCCACCCCGTCAAACTTTGGCGGGGCCTCGAACCCAGACCAATAGCTGAGTGGCTGGAATGCGTCGTGAATAAGCTCGACGGTGTTACTTGTCTGGCTCGTGCCATATGGGTATCTGTCGGATAAAATAAACCCACGTGATGCGTTCATCAAGATGCCGGAACCACCTGATATTCCCCCAAGAATCGTACCAATACTGCCTGACAGCAGTGAGAACGGCAGAACCATCGTACCCGGCAGGCCTAGCACCAAAACGTGGGTAATCCCTCGCATGCTTTTGCGCGAAGGACTCACTCGTTCAAGGGTGCAATAACAGGTACGACGTCTGGTTGATCAGCAAACATAGAGGCAATCGTTTGGATGACTTTGTTAGTCCGCTCAATATTAGTCTGGTTTGAGTGCCAAGTGGGGAATGGTATTTTGTGTCCAGAGTTATCGTACCTGTACGGAATTTGATGAGGTGCGACATAATACAGACGATAGATGGACAAACCCATTCTGGCTCCCCGGCGCACCATGCAGATCAACGATGAGCTTCAGTCCGTGGTTTGCGGCCCACTGTACTGCTTTCTGCAGGTAGGGTAACTGCCCTTGGATATACGGCTCCCCGGGACCAACTTCAAATGCCCAATAGCCGATTGGAAGGCGTACGTGATTCAATCTGAGATCAGTCACCCTCGTGAACTGTACAGCTGGCACTTGAAATGACTCCGTACCCTGCAGCAGCGATGGCAGCAAAATCGCTTTCGGTGATCCAGGTATTCCAGTGGTTCTGCAGAACACTCAACGCCGTGTTGTAGTCCTGATATTGGCCGAAAGTCCATTCGTCGACGATGGCGTCGTTTCCAGTATTGTCAAAAATGCTGGGAGTAATCCACGGCTTGTGACAAGTATATATGTGACTAAAGAGGATACCTGGAACGTTGCATGCACACCTCGATCAAGAGCCACCCACCAAGGTTGACTCCGCGGACTTTCTCGGATCCATAAGGGAAGCCGGGGCTGAAGGAGAACACACCCTTTGCGAGGGAAAACCACACAAGCGTTAAGACAAGCAGTCTCTGCATCGAGGGGGATGGGGAGAGAAAGTAGGACAATGTAGAGGAGGGAGCTGGCGCGCGGCATTTATAGCTATGGCCAGCCGGGCTCGTGACGGGGAATCATGATCATACCTCCGAAGAAGAATTGGCACATTCCCGCTAATTACCCGATTTCATACGGGTGGGATCATGTGCCATCTGGGCGGACCTGCGGTGGGGACGGCACGGGCCACATATACGGCACAAATTGCGCCGTGTTTCGGGTGTATGAATTGTCGTGTTTGTGTAGAGAACATCCCTCGGTTAGGGTCCCATCTGAGACGTTCATGCTGCTGCCTGTCCCTATTTATATAACTGTTAGAATGTCGGATGGAAATTTCCCAACACTTAGCGGAAATAATGGGGCGCTGCGACTCTTGACTCGGAGATGGCTGCTCAACAGCCTACGAGTGAGTTACCAATACACCTGTGGAGGGATCCCCTCGTTGTGTTCACAATGTCTTCCGATGTGATTGGTGTCACGACCAAGTAAGAATATGTGTTTCGCCGTTCGACAACGTGTCAGTCGTCGGCTCCCCTTACCCAGTGATAATCCCGCAATTAGCAAGTAAAGACCGGCGAGGAGGTATAGATTCGAGATCAGAGGGGGCCTCGAGGCACTGTAGCAAATGCGATCCGTCATCATCCCGTGGATGATGTCGGCTTCAAAGGGTAATATGGATACCCACACGTGGCCGCGGATGTTCAACTGATGCGACCCCTGTGACGCTCCAACAACCATGGTGATGTGTCTCGGCTCTTGACTGCAGGCTCAGACCGGCCGGTTCTCACTGCTGTCCTTTTTCTAGCTTCTTGTTGGCGCATGTTAAGAACGTGAAGAAGTGCCGGTGTTCAGTTTGTGGCGCGATTCTCCGTGGCCAGTGCGGCCTTACAAATTTCGATCAATATGCGGGTCTTAATGCCATTAATAGCAAAGGCTGCGTCAATAGTTATCACTCAAGGGCATCCCCACAGGCCCTCTGCAAGAGAGTATGTAAAAAAGCAGCTGTGGGCCCCTACTTGGGTATACCCAAGACTACTAAGTCGGTACTTTCGTTCCCGACGTTATAGGGCACAGGGCGCTGTGCGAGTACTACTGCCTCGCTAAGCACCCAGCCCGCATCCGTTTAGGAAGGCATCTTTCACACGCCGCTCACGTGCTGCTGTAGGATCTCCAAACCGTGTTTTCCAAGTCGGCAGCCTGTTGCAACAATGTATGTACGCCGCTCTCTCACGAGAGGCTCGGCTAAACCTTGGCGACCCAAGGGAGGATTCAATTTTAAGTTTGCCTTTCCGGGGCATAAGTACTTGGTCCGACCGTTGGGGCAATACAGTACCCTCACTTCCAGGTGGAGTTGCTAGCGCGGTGAGTTTCTTCTGTGGCACACTTG
>JBBPJV010000207.1:0-35420 GCA_038088915.1 Sutorius aff. eximius
ATCCCTTGCTTGCGAAGTCGACCAATTGCAAAGCTGGTGCCAATGGACAGGGTAGCCGGGAGAGCGGGAGGCACGACGATCGTGATGAGGTCCAAAGCACGGATGATAATCGTGTCCCATTCAATCTGTAGCATGCAAGTGAGAACCAGAAAAACGGTCACTCGAAAATTCTTTACCCCGAGCCTGACGAACTGAATAGCACTCGCACAGAAACTCAGACCAGCAATCCCAGCAAGTACAAGGATGAAGCGGATCGAGTCCCGATAAAACTTGAATCCTATCGGCTTTGGGAACAGCATCGATCGAACCAGGGCACCTTTGGTCGTGTTAAACCCTGTCTTGCGATGTCAGAATGCTCGAGCCGGAGCGAAGCCACAAAAATCACCTGTCCGAACAACAAGTCCAAGCGCCGGTCTTCCAATTCCTCCATCAAGAGCGAGCGCACCACGGATACGGACCACGCGGGTACCAGCATAGACGGAACTCTTGGCAAGGTCACCCTGAATATCCTTGAGGTCCCACCACCGTGCAATGTCCTCGTCCTTCCCTGAAGCCTTTGAGACCGGGACACTCTCGCCGGTGAGCATACTCTCATTTACAATGACATCGCCCGACAAAAGGAACATGTCTGCTGGGAAAAAGGGAGCACGTAGTTCGGAGAGGTTGACAATGTCTCCTGGAACAAGCTCCGAAGAGTTGACGGTAGTCCCTGGGCTAGTTCATCACCAAGGCCACGGCGAGAGAAAATAAAACTCACATTTCTCGTCAGCGTAGACGACAACATCACATGAAAAGCGCGACATCTCGCGCATCCGTTTGATGGTCTATGCGGCATTCAGTAATTTGCGCCGATACGTTGAGGGACTGGGTTCACCTTCTTGGTGTCTATGAGCGTTGTTACTGCACTGCATGTGGTTATGAGTGCGATGCAAAACGCATAGGAAAAGTAGTCTTCAAGAGACCACAAGATAACGCTTGCAATTTGAAAGACATTAAATGGATGGATAATCTTCTTCATCGTTAGCTCATCCCACGGCGCGGCTTGAATGTGCATACCTCATCTACGAGAAGTGCCAAAGTCGACTTCCCGGCGATGTCAAGTAAGTTAGAGCCAAATAGTGTAAGGCGTTGTTTTCTGGTATCTTTCAATAAGCCGTTCTGCACGACTTGCGATCCTGTCCAAGTCGGGTCTCTCCAATCCCTGGAATAACTTAGGAAGGGCGCGCGACGTGCTGGAATACAAACTTACCTGACCATTGCGAACAATCCTGTCCTCGTGTCTAGTGCAAACCGTGAGTAGCGGTAGTCAACGATATGAAGCTCTTCCAGCATTTCAACTTTATTGTTGCCGTCATCACCATTCGGCTTCGATCCCGAAGACACAGAGAGTTTTCGAGGTCGTCCGTTCGACTCTGGTGAAGTACCGGGAAAGACGGTCGACCGTTCGTAGGGGTATGAGATGCGTTTGACGGGAAATAGTGTGATGTCCCTGTGTGGAGACTGCGACGTGATGATTCACTAGTGCATATGACGCGGGATGCATACATACCTCGATGACCACGAAACCATGTTTGAGATCCTTGAAAGCCTTTTCGCGAACGACCCACCGAAGCCATACGCGAGGGAGCCAATGGCCAAGAAGCGCAAGCATACCAAATGTTAATATACTCAGTACCCACCAAAGCTGTTGGCGCCAAGGTATTATTTCGTAGCCCACGAACCGTAGGGTGTTGTCTTCGTCAGCGACATATATTGTCTGCCTGCTAGGTGGGCCCGGCGGCGGCGAGTCCAGTGACTCTAGAGGGACATCTATTTCTATACGAACTTCGTCTCCGAAAATCGGATCCGAGGCAAACAATGGTAGGTGAGAGGGAGAGGCTCCGGGTGATGGTGGTTCCGAACCAAAGTCGACATCACTTGCGATAGGGCTGGGTGGTGGTGAGACATGAGAGTCGACGCTGTCGTCCTCCTCGCCCGAGGAGTACCCCCAGCGCTCCTCGCCATCGTCCTCGGACTCGAGGGCATGCTCGGATCCTGCGTCCGAAAGCCTGCTGCGTCTTGAGCGTCGAGAGGGTGAGATGGAGCGAGAAGTTGACGTCCGACGCGCTGAGGGCTCCCCTCCGCCCCTGCCAAAGAGCTGAGCGATGTTCTCGAAGACGGAGGACCTGTTCATCGTCGGCGACCGTGAACGGCTCCCAGCGCCCCCAGCGAGCAACTCGCTCTCCTCTTCCGCCATGCTTCCCGCTCCACTCACCACAGACGATTGTGAGATTTGACTCTCCGTGCTCATTCTGCGTTTGCCCCGCGCCCTACCCGAAAGAGAGCCCGCCGCCGCACCCTCTACGCTCTTTCTCCTATTCTTCGACCATTCAGAACCTCGTCTGACAGCCAGACCGTCTTCGGTATAAGACATTCTCGAGACGCTGGAGGGTATTGCTATATGACCCGGACCGTCGAACATTGCACCGTCGGCGTCATCGGGGCCACCGTATGTGGAATCCCGTCGTGCCCGAGAGCGTTGCGCAACGGCATCGTCGATATCAATTGCAGACGCGCCTTCCGTGTAGTCGTATACAGCGTCCGAGGGTCCTGCCGCCATCGTTCTCAGTCAAGAAGCGCACTGCCTCCGAACGCGTTCTCACTGAGTGCGCCTAGGAGGGAGCCAAAAGCTGTGTCCTCTTTTGGTATGCTTCGCTAATGCCGGCTCAGGGGGGCAAGTCGGAAAGCCACGTCGATACCAGTAGAGAAGAATGTACAGAAAGAACAGCCTAGACTAGCCTAAATACCTCCAAATCCAAAAGAAACAGAAGAACGTGAACACTGCGCCACCCAGAAAGATGTACATGTCTTGGGTGCTGTGGGACCACGTCAGTCACATGTCAGCAAGGTGAAAGCCGATGGCCCCACCTCCGTCGCTCGATCCAGCCAATCACGTCACGACTAAGGCCCAACGTGTTTGCAGCATCGAGGAGACGCCTCCGGGTGCCCTTTAACACGTTGCGCTGGTCGACAAGGTTGTCCAAGACTTCACGTCCCTGGGCAAGGAATTCGTCGAGTCTAGCCTCTGTACTTTGGATGAAAGAATGTTCGCGGAGCGCATGGTGCTCGCGTAGGGTGGAATTTGACAGCGGCGCCGGCGTTTGGAAAGGAGACTCGGAGTGCTGTGAGGACGCCAACTGGCTTGTTGGTACGAAGCGTCTTCGCGCGTCCGACGCCAACGGTGAGTGGATGCCCGAAGGTGTGCCCTGGAGAAGTTCATTGCGCTGCAACGCGGCTCTCTGCAGGGATGTTGTAGCGAGGGATACTTGGGGTTGGGGAGAGAGCATACCTCGCCCTTTATGTGTTCGAACTGGTTCTTCAAGTCTGCGTAGTCCGCGCGAAACTTTTGTACGCGCCTGTGGGGTGATAAGCAAAGGAAAGAGGGTGTAAATGGAGCAAGTACATTTGACCCTTTTCTTGCTTTGCCTTTATTATCTCTCTCTTTATCATTGCGTCATAGTCTTCGATGGTGCGTTGCATCGCGGCGAGAGAGGCGGATATCTGTCCTAACGATGGGGGTTATTTGAGAGATATGTTGGAGAATACGAGAGTGATAGAGACCTAAGAGGGATGCGGAGTTGTCACCATTTCTGAGACGTTCAATGTCAGCCGTGAGTGAGTTTGTCTGTCTCGTTCCGAGCGTATAGAGCGAGTTCATCGTGGTGTGGGAAAAAAACATATCTGGAATGATTCCGGCCGGATGTCTCCGGGCGATGCCAAGTCAGAAGTACACTATGAGGACCGTCTCCGCACCGCCCGGACCGCCTTTTCCGTCCGCTGGGCTTTTTGCTTCCGTCGCTCGGCCATCCGGGCTGCTTTGGTCTCATATCTGACCTTGGACATGCCCTTGGCCCGCTTCCCCTCTCGAGCCGGCTCTGGCTCTAGTACTGATGCATGCGTTGGTGGCACCAGCGTAGACACATCAAAGTCTTGCACCACCGTCACCGTCGCTAGTTGCTCTTCTCCCTCATACTCTTCTTCCATCGTCTCCCGTTCGCTGGTCACTCCCCTCCACCCGTCGTCTATTTATCCATTATCAGTGTAATACGAGTGGAAATCGCGATTCGCACCTCCAACAGCCCCGCATGCCCTTTCTACTTCAGCGGCATTCCGTGCGGCCCGTTCCGCAAGGGCGCGACGATGCTACGGCGCGATGAGAAGCGTGAGCAGGTGAAATAGGGATCGTACCTCTCGCCGCATCTCGAGTCTCTCCTGCTTCTCTCTCAGCTGTGCCTTTTTCTTTGCCTCCTCGCGTCGTGCGACCTTGCGTTTGTGGAACCCCGTCAAAAAGGATCTGCCAGGCCATGGGATGATCGCGTGCTAAATGGAAGAAGAATGGCACCCACCTGCGGGCCTCCTCGTCGAACACGATCTCCTTTATCTGTGCATGCTTTGCGCGTTTCTTTGCAGCGATGGCGGAGTGAGACTGGGTGAGGACGGCGAGGTTGTCGGCCATGGTCGGATCCGTCTGTGGATGGACGGGGATAACCGCTGTTTACGTAATGGAGGATCGACTACTTGGGACTGTCTTCGATTGTCGGATTCGTTATAAGACTCGCTCTCAGACGAGACATATTCCGCTCCTTTCTCCTCCTTTCCCCACTCCCCATGCCCGCACTTACATTCCCCGACACATTTCCATCCATCGACGACCCTCCCAATCTCCCTTTCTCTCGCGACCCTCCCAACCCTTACCCGCGTCTTCCACCACCTCGCCCTCACAGACATCCGGACCCTGTATACACCCATGTTCATTTCGATGGCAGCGGTAGTACCCCCTACTACGACAGACTCTACTCCCCCTCCTTTTCCCCTCTCTTCACCACCCTTCCCCCTGCATCAGCCATGTTCACACATTTCGCGCTCCCTCAGCCCTCCGCGAACTGGCAGCCCCATATCCCGCCCCCCCATCACAACCCCTATCCTCCCCCGCAACCCCCTCAGCTCGTCCACAAAGTCTGGATCCTCAACTGTAGGTCCTGTGGCACATTCCTGACAAATCGTGGCATGAAAGTAAGTCTTTGTCCCATCTTATCATCCTAAGACTAATTTCCTCTTTTAGGCTGTACTGTTACTCAGACCAAACGTCTCTCTTTTCTCCACCGATGCCCTCCCTGTAAACTGTTCTGCATACTCCACGAATCCAGACGCGCTCTGTCCACCCCCTTGCCGTCCTCCCACTGCTCCATCTGCGTCACGTACCTGCGAGTGCCTTACCCAGACACTCTGCTGCCATACTTGTGGTACCGCCGTCGGTTACATGATCGTGATTCCCGTGAGATTTGACCATTCCAATTGCTTACATTCCGTGGATACACTTTGACCCTGATTCGATCAGTGTTCCAGGTGTACGTCTTCAATTTCCACATCAAACCGTGCGACCAACGGCCACCGGTTTGTTTTTCACTCGAGCGAAATTCTTGCCTCGGAACGACACCATATTCCCGACGAACCTGGCGTACTCCCCATCGAGTATCCCATTCCGCCTCCCCCACCCTCATCTCCGCCCCCGCTTGCACCTGCATATCCTGCCATGTTTCACTCCGCCGACTTAATGACACATCGGCGGCACGGTAGTTCTGCTCCTTTACAGATGCTCCAGCCCCTTCAAGCCTCACCCCCGTTGTCGGCTTTCGATGATCTGCCCTCTCCACAAACGGAATCATTAGACTCGCTTTCTTCTGTCCACTCTTCACCTGACCTGCTCGCTTCCGTCCCCTCGACTTCGCCTCGGCGATCTCCTCAACCCCTTCTACAAACACCACTCCCGCATAACCCTGCCCCTCAGACGCTGTCGGAGAGAAGAGGGGCAACACCTGAACCTTCCTCTCGTAAGCTCAAGGCAGGAGACGTGCTCTATTGGCACCACCTCGCGAAGCACGGCGAAATTCCTGGGGTCGAGGACGATCCGCGAGCCAGGATACCAAATCAGCGAGACGGATTAAAGTTTCTCGAACGGTGAGAACGCTCGGATCCGCGGCATGGGACGTTTCTTTTCACAGATAAGCGATGTGAGAAGTGCCCCATATGATGTATCCACGACATCTGACGCAGCCGACTACACACGATCATTTTTCGGCGAGGGACAGTTTTTGTTATCTATTTTAACCAAATGTTCCAACCCACTGTGCATTTTATGATTATCATTGAATACCACGATACCCTCATTCTGTTGCTATAATTGTTAACCTTGGACTTTGTTGCACATCCACCTATCCTGACATACTATATAGATCTCATCATTGTTTTCTCACAGGGCTCGTTTGTAGATGTACTGTACACGAGATCAATGCCACAGGTTCCGCTATGCCTATCCCACTACTTGGAAAGGACCGTTGGGGGGGAGAAAGGACATCAATGCCTCCGTTCCACGTTCGTGAGTGGCCCTGTGGTTCTTGGCCGCTTAATGATCACCGGCCATTAGGACATGTATGGTGAGCGGAGAAATATCGGTTGATGTGATTCATCCCATTGAAACTGAAGCACGTTTGGCGAGCTGCGTCTTAGCCATGACCTCGAGAAGAGGAAGATCGTAGACGGAGACGACAGTGAATTCGGTCGCCCGAGTCCGCGGACCTGGTCTCTCGCCGAGCAGACGAAGCTGCACATCCCACCGACCTGTCAAGGCTTGACAGGCATACATGTGCTTATCGTCACTACCTCGCACAGCATGGAGAACTTCATAGCCGGTTACCCTGGTTGCGAATTCCAGATCTGCGCTGCCCTAGCGAGCGCTGCGGGACCCGAAAAGGCCACGTTCTTCTTCGACAAGCCTGAGGTGTGTGTGTGCCTCTATCGGCTCCCTGGCGGTAGAGCGGTCCAATTGGCACTCCAATCTCTTTTTCTCTTGACTCGCCGATAAGCGATCCCGTGTCGCATTTTTTGGCGTATTTCTTCCAGGAAGAGGATACCAAGTCCTTCGAGAGCCTCGGTTTGAACTCTATACCCGCTTACCGCTCCCCCAAGTGCGGGCACCCCGATGCCGCGCTGAGTTCTTGCTAGGAACGAGTCGACCCTGAGGTTCCTGACCAATGTATGCCCCCACAGATGACATGAATCCCGGGACCCGCATGCTCAAACAGGCATTCAATCACTTCGATCGGGTTATTGAACTCTGCGCCCAACAATGTAATTACACCATTCTTGACCTCTACACCGCATCTGGAGGACAGCACACCGATTCCCCTCCGACAACCGGACACACATGGCCAGTTATCTACAAGAACTTTCAGACCACACGGTCTGCCTGTAGATAGCGCTCGCGAAGCGTTGCGTCGGCAACACGTAGATCGCGGGGTGCACCTTGAACGAACGACCCAGACGGTCGTCGTTTACTCGTGCGTGTACGACGCGACAAGTACGTGCCGTCGACAGAGCGCATAGTATATACTTTGATGGCAACATGTTCGCATCCGATCCTTCCCACTTTGGTGACATTGACGACAAGTAGTAGGCCAACATGGCGTAGTCGATGAGTCACGGTAAGGACGCACAAGCGACCTGAGCCGACATAAAAGACTTGGCAGCGCCTCAATTGCGTTTTTCCCTTTTGTTATAGATTACTCTTTCCCGGTTATCGGAAGAAATATCTCCGGCGACGAACAGCGCAGGGTTGAAGAAGAGCCACTCGTGGACGGAAGCGAGAGTGGATGGATCAGCGCGGATTAGTATGTGTCCGTAACAGGTGAATGGGGCCCGATCTACGCTCGCAACCAATACAGTACGGCGGCGATGCGACTTGGACCGATGAGATTAGCGAACGGCGATACCGAGCCAGTCCCGCCCGTGCTCGAGTAATTGCCACCAAGTCTGATGCTCGTATACGCTAGACCGCTTGAGCTAGTCGTAGATGGGGCGCGGACATCACCTGCATCTGACACATCTACCAGGCCATGATCGGCAACATCGCAGAGGAACTCCCTCTGGAGAATGTACGGATGTGGATCACGCAGAGCTTCAATAACCAACTACTTCCGTTGGGATGGAATGCACAAGATTCTTACTGCAAATGTATCACTGATCTTTGGAAAATGAATCAAGGATGTATTTGTATTTTTACCACCATGAACACCTTGTGGGATGGTTCAGGCCCAAGGAGGAACCAGACTTGGGTGGTCGGGAGCATGTCGAAATGATTTCCATATAACATTAGCTCGAGCTCGAAGATGTTTATTTAGATTGACCGATGAGAATAGATGACACTGAATACTTATATATATGCCAGGGAAATTTCTAAAGTGGATTCAGGATCGCGAATTGCCCCTAGTAGCTGGACACGTAAGACCAAACATATCATCACCATGTCATGTATCAGCGTAGAATCAATGATCGTTTTGGGCCAAGCGGGTCTCCAACCAGTCTACGAGACATTCCGAGGAATCCACCACGGGCTGCGCGTAGATCTCATCCAAGATCCGTTGTGCAATGACAGGGCCGCACTGCTCCGCTCGTCCAAAGCCTGCCAGAAAATCTCTGCGATAAGTGTCCCCTGAGATGCCCGATAGCGCAGGCACAGTATTAATTTGGGGCCCTAGGACGCTTCCGAAGTATGGCATGCGCAACAGCACCGGAAGAGCAATCAAGGTCGGAAGCTCATCTGTGAGACGGTGAATCTCATCCCCGATCTCCCCTACCGTCTTGTTGACCCCAAAGAAGGGATCATCGGCGACCTCAAGCAATAACGCCAGTGTTTCCAGCTGGACAAAGGCTTCATCCACTGCCTCGCGAGCAACTTGAGTCTGAGTCGGACGAGGGAAATGTGCAAAAATCTTGAGAAGCGCCTTCGCGTCGGCCGCGGCTGTAGACGTGATCGCTGGCGGCTGTTGTCGCGAAGAGCCACGTTTCAAGTTGAACAGTCCGGCGGAGGAAGCGACCGACAGAATCTCCGGGGCTAGTGCGTACTGGCATTTTTCAGCAAGTAACATCTTTGCAGAACTTTCAGCCGTCATTGGACGGTGTGATAACGCGACAAGCGCCCGCCATGTGATGGAAATCAGGAATGAGGCAATCAATGTATGCGCGGCGTAGGCGCTCGCATAACGTGCAAGCGTTTGGCCGTAGGCGGGGATAGTGGCCTGAAGTGTCTCGATAGAAGGGTGATTCGAGCGCTTTACTTTTTGAAGAGTTGTTTGAGCAGGGATCTCTAATGCGTCAATGAGGGGAATCAATTCCTCCTTGATCCGTGTGAGCAGTGGGGTGATGACACGACTAATGAGGGAGGCAAGCCCAGCACGAATAGGTTTCAGTCCATCCCCACGACCATCGGTGTCTATGCCTAGACCCATGTCATCGAAGCTCGTAAGCAACTCTCCAGCGAAGTCCGCGATAGCCAGTGTATGACGCTGAGTCGCGTTTGGAACCGACACCTGAAGAGAGGGTGCCAGTGGCTGAAGAAATGCAGTGGAAGATATCAGAGGCTGGAGAAGCGCCGACAAATTGCTCATGAGAACAGAAAGAGACTTGTGGAGGACACGCAACGTGGCCCGATACAAGTGTCTATCACCGCGCGCTGCTGCTAATTCACTAGAAATGAATTTAGCAGACAAAAGGCGAGCGAGCCCAGTTGCGACATACGAAGCAATCAATGTACCCAATGCACGGCCACGGCCAGTGGGGATCGGACGTCTACCACCAACTTGCTCGTTCGGTACAGAAGGGCCAGATGGAAGAGCAAGTGCTTTGGAGACAGCTTCATTCAATCGTAAGCCAAGCGCTTCTAAATATGACCCATCTTGAACAGGAGTGCGACTGGGTGACGTTGCTGGTGTTGAGGGCGACAGCGCAAGATTGGAAGGGGTTCTCTCTGTAACCACAACCGAGCCAGGAGAGGGAGGGGAGGGAGGACGACTGGTGGAGCGGAAAACGAATGGACCCTTGAGCGTGTAGATCATTTCAACGATTCCACTTTGTGAATTCTAGTCGTCGAGGAGTGTGAAGACGAAAGGAGGGCTATTTCATCAGCCAGTAAGGGAAGTTGAGCGCAGTTGCGGTTTGCAAGGATTACAGGATTTAAGGAGGGTGATCTGTGTTAACAATAGATACGACGAGTGGGGCGAAGCGAACAAGGTGGAAGGGGCTCCGAGTGCTGAATATTGAATGGGTGGAATGTTGTCGTAAACGTTTGAACCAACACGGACAACACGAACCTATAATTTTGCGAGTACAAGACCATAAGTCACTTGAAAGTCGTAGAAAGTTTGCTGAGGTGTTTCTCAGAAACTAGCTGGAAGAGATCAAAAGAGATCCTTGCAAAAAGTTGTCTGGTCCGGATGTTTTGTGCAAGTACTAGGTCCCACGCTATCCCCTATCACGTGCATTACACTACTACCACTAAATGTCTTCCACCAGCCGCTTGATCGAGGCACGTAGTTCCGCATCACTACAACGCAGACGCCATAGACAACTTTCATCTTCCCCTTCCCGCAATCGGAGAGTGGCAAGCTGCCGGAGTTCCGGCCCCTGGATAAGTACCTTGAGCTCACCTAGGAGGACGACCGAAGTGAGTCGGAAATAGATTTGACACAGGATTCGTACGCACCTTCAAACGGTGGTTGATCGGTCGCAATCACTCTCATTCGGCACTGCAGCGATTGCAACAGGCGCACGATCATGTCCAGCGAGGCTTCACACCAACCCCGCACATTTGCATCCTCCATAGAGTCCCATGCAACCCTGAAATCAGCGTCTGCCAACTTTGCAGGCTCTGCGACGAATGGCGAATCGAGGGCAATAAGATCAACTCGAGATGCCTGTCTCATTGAATCAGATTAGGCGAGCGCCGCCCAGGTAACGTGACGGACCAGTTCATCCTGCGCCACCACCGCCACTGGCTCAGGTGTTTTACCCGTCTTTTTTTTTTAAGCCACCGGCTGAGAAACGGCCCGGAATGATTCGTACCTCAGGTGCGTAGAAGGGTCTCTGTACCGCTGCCAGCGTCAGCTCTCCCGGCGTGATCGTCTTGGCAAGTTCGTTCAATGAACCCAATCTATCACTTGCACGAGACAAGCTCCTTGTACTGCCCTCTGGACTTGAGACAGAACTCCTCGGTTGCCGTGGGCTAGAGAGATATCTAAGGTTAGAAACAGGTTGCGGTGCTGCATATGCCTCATATCGCAACTTTCTCGTGGACGCTGTCCCTTGAGGTGGCGAGAAATCCAACGACCCTTGGCGCCCGGAGGACGTACTTCTGGAGGACTGTGGGATCGTGGAATTTGGGGTTGACTGATACCTCGCCAATGTGAAGAGAAAGTCGGGCAACTTCTCCGTTGTCAATGATTTTCGCCATCGATAATGACCTGTCAACTCACAGAGGAAGACGGTGCCCTCGAAACAATCTCAGCAAGGACACGCCGCTGGGTAGACAGTGTCAAGAATTGGTTACATCTCTGGCATTAGAAATCAATGTACAAGACCCACGCTGCATGCATTGGACTTACTCTACGGAGATAAGTGCCAGCGTATTGTGACAGTTCACGGACAGCACCAGTAACCTCTTCCGGGACCTCATCACACTCGACGGATAATCTCAACATCGTAAGCAAGCATGCGTCTTGAACAGATGCTTGGCAAGGGTCATCGTGCTAGTGTCCGCACAAATCAATTCACTCACAAGCGTAAGAAGCCAGTCTCGCTGCCATGCCACGCAGCATCCCCACAGGAGATATTGAGATCTGACCACAGTACTCGCTTACAAGAGCGGAGGTCACAACCATGAGTGTTGGTCCCACGCGCACGTCTGACTCTGTCAAAGATACGGCTAGCGCGGTGACACATGATATCCTTGACGAAGTCTCTCCTTCAAAAATGTAAGGGCCACGCTATATAGTATGGTGAGTGGAACATACTTTCCCTGATTCCATCCAGGATTCGCTGGACGCTGAGGTTGAGGACTGGAGGATCTTTTGTCGAGCCGTACTCTCTCCCTTCAACTACTAAAAAGAGATCTTTCAAATGCTTTGCGTATTGGTTTATGTCATTCGCATCTTGCATGTCGATGACTTCGAGCAGGCGTAAAACATGTTCATTTTTGTCGGACAGAGAGAGCGACGGCGAAAAGATGTGCAGAGCCTGCGAATAGTACGTCTCGACGATAGTTGGGTCGACAGAATGGAGAATCTTGAGTGTCTAGTGGTAAAAATTGTCAGTGCACCTACTGATGCGATTGAAGGGTGAGTCACCGTCTTTCTAATCAACCCATCCGGTGAATCAAGAAGTCTCATGACCCCTTGGACTTCCCATTCGTCCAAGACGGCTATGGTGTTGGGTCGTGTCCCAGCCCAGATACTGGGGTCTAGGCAGCTCAAGCAGTACACAAACAAGTACAGGTCGTTAGGATCCCCAGAGGAGAGAAAATGGCGGATGCTAGTGACAGCAGCGGATGATGATGATGATGACCGAGATTCAAGGAGTTCGTTTGGACTGACGGTTGACAAGAGTTTAAACGCGTCACGAAGTTCAGCTACGCTGTGCTCAGCCGACACAACTAGGACGTATGTGCTCTTACCTCGCATTGGAATTTTCGACATGCGCTTGATGATATCGAAGACGATGGGAATGCTTCCCTGTTCAAGTCTGACAGTGCGTTAAACCAGGTTGCAGAGTAAAGTAGCCGGCACTGACTTCATTTCGCCCCGGCAGAGCGTCCGCAAGATGCTATATACAGAGCTTGTTGCACCAGACTCACGATACTGATGCTGTAATTGAAGGTTTAAAAGTTTCCCAAGGGACCCTGAGTGTCTGAGCTTGGGGTGGGGTTAGAACGGAGAGGCAAAGCACTGAATCCACACACTTTCCCCGCAACTGTAGACATCGATGCAATTCCGGAGGGCTCAGCTCGTAAACGATGCTGTAGCACATCTTCCAAGCGTACAAGACGTTCAGCGTCTTGTCGAAAGAGGGTATGATATGCCATTAAGGAGCGTCGCCACACAGCTGCACTAAAACAAGGCTTTGGGGCATGCGGTCAAAGTCTAAAAATAATGCTGCTCACGACTGATGTTGGAGGAGTGTATGCAAGCGGGTATCGACGGCAGGGATGACATCCTCGCTAGGAACCTGTGTGAGTACATCGAGAGCGAGACATATTCGAGGTATAGAGTTGCTCTCCAGATCCTGCAGACACATCAGAGACGTGCCACAAGCTTCTCAACAACTCACCTTGCGTAACGTATTGACCAACATGAGCTGAAGTTCGTGATTTGGGGGCATTAGTTCCATACAGAAGATATAACCTAGACGTCGAGTTCACTTCGGTAATTTTGTGTAGACACGATACACACCAATTTTCTTGTCCATCGGGGATTGACCGAGCTCTGCGAGATTTACAGCATGCGGGAAGGCAAACTCTAGGTCGCCAGGGCCAGCAGTAGACAGAGACATAGCGCAATGCAGAATTAAGATTAGGCTTTCTTTGCATTCCTTCTGCAAAGGTCTGGCTTGAAAGATAGTTGAAACATATTCGGGAAGCTCTACGCACAATTGACAGATGTGGCCGTTGGAGATTGCGGCGTACAACATCAAGCTCGTTCAGGAGAAGCCGATCGGCAGCTTGTGGAGTGGTTGCGTTTTCAACTTTACGCACGAGAACATACTGTGCGCGACTTATCGCGCCAGACGAGATGAACGGAACATCCATGATGGCCGGTTGTGCAGTGGGCCAGGAAAAGTTCGAGTTGGACCGGGTGGGTTGCCCACCACTGCTGGGGATGATGCTGAATTAGCGTACCTCTGATCGGGTGCTACGACTGGCACTAGTCTCCCCACGAATAGCGCGAGGACCGTTGTTTATGCTGCGACCACTCAACAATAACTCATGAGCGACAACCTCGGACTGGCGTGTGGACGGCACGCAGTAGGGGTGCTCACCGCGCCAAACATTCTGCAACACCACTACCATAATGTCCTCATCACCAGACCAAGTAGCGGCAGTTGCAGCCCACTCGTTCAACAAGGTTTTGAATCAGCACAAGTCATCAAAATCCAGGCGGTCTGGAGATGTGGACGAAGGACTGAAAAAGCTGAGGCGCATGATCCTCGTGGAGGGGATCCCATCCAAAATTGTTCGTGGCAGCGCAACGACACCGAACAAGCCATTTGTTGATATCTACTCTCGTAGGATTCCACTCTTCGTCCTCGAATATGGAAAATTCTACTCCGGGTTGATGACATTTCGGCGGAGACATTTTTGCAATATGTCTCTCGTGGTCCATGCGAAGTCCGGGAGAAAATCAGGAATGACACCTTTAGGTGAGGTTCACCGTTTACCACGATGGTGCCCTGCTGAATCCTGCAAAGGACTCTAGCTACAGATCGTGGCTTCAAGGAGCGAGTCCGCGAGGATATGCTTGTTCGGCTCCTGGATGCCTTTGTATGGCGGAATCATGGTGCGTTGCCCATCATCATCATGAAGTGGCCATAGGACCCATCGTATTCAATAATCCGGTCACAGACCGTCAGGAAATGCAGCAACTCGGCTTCACATACGTCCAGGGAATGAACGTACTTGCCGCTCCATTCCTGTATACAATGCCTTCGGAACTTGAAGCGTTTTTCTGCTTTGCTAAATTCATCGAAGAATCGTGTCCCCTTTACGTGCAGCCAACGCTAGAAGGGGTACATAGAGGTCTCAAGGTCCGTCTATCGTCCCCATACTCCAACACACTTGATGATGGTCGCGTTTCACAGCTCTTGGATCGATGTCTGAAAATAGTAGACCCCGATCTTTTTGGTTATCTTCGAATGAAGAACCTCTCTGCCGAAATTTACGCATTCCCATGTAGGTATTTCTTCGTGTCCTGGGGAACCATGTCGACGAAAGTTTCTTGTAGCCGTCCTTACCTTGTGTGCATGCACACCACCTCTGGACCAAGTCCTGATGCTATGGGACTTTCTTCTTGCGTTTGGTATACACTTAAACGTACTGTGTGTCATCGCACAGCTGTTACTTATCCGAGAAGAGGTCATGAATTCCCCGAGGTCTAATTCCCATGCATCAGGTGTAATACTATGCTCAGTTCGTTCTTTTCAGCCCCATGCGTCTCTTACGGACGTTCCCGCCGCTCGATGCTATCCCGGTTATTGGAATTGCAGTCACACTCGTACGGGATCTGCCAGCAGAGCTTTACGACGAGCTTGTTCGACATCCATACGAAATCCATGGTCTCTGAGACAAATCAGCTCCCTTGCACCCACCATTCTCCTCCATGTTCATCAAGTCGGTCGCAGGCGTCCTACAACCTCTGTGTGGTCTAATCATGTAGCATACCCGACGTGTTGTTGTATGTAGTCTCTTTCCCACCGTTGTTTGCTTACCTTCCGACCTTGATTTCATGAGCCTACATCATGGACTATTCTCTCTAAGTTGATATTACAGGTCCTACGTGTCACTCCATCACATCATGATTATTGATTTATATAGCGCCCATGTCTTCACATATGGAAATAGTATGCTCGCGGTACAAGCGCGCATCATGCATGGACGTGACCGGAGGCAAGTACAACTGATGCTCCATCTTTCCACGGGAACAGTGCGTCTTGTCCACTTCAACGCCTCGCTCAACTTGTGCAAGGCCTTCCCGAGTCGCGCGCCGCAAGGTTGTGCTATCCCTTTCCCGCTCGGCCCGGGTCCGTGAAATAATATCCTTGCCCCCCATTCTTTTTCCACAATGACATCAGTCGCCGCCCAAAGGGCACTCACGCAGCCCTGCTCCGGATTGCGCATGGGGGAACAATGACAGCCTTGAGCAAAACTTCTTACGAGTGTGCCATAGACCTCTTTAAACTGATCTTGTTGGCCGGTATGGTCTGCGCCGGATGGGTCGCTACCGCCCAAATGTGATCTCCAGAAGGCACGAGAGCCCTCTAGATAAGTGTGCACTTGGTGAATAAATGTTTACAAACTCAGTTCGTGCGTAGAGCGAGACGGCCAAGAGATCCTTGGAATCCCCCTCCACCTCTCCCTTGGAGGGGAAGTGGACCGAAGATGGCGCCATACGGCGCACCTCGGACAAGATGTGCACGATACGTGGAGCAGGAGCGTTGGCGATCCTGGGCGCTTTCCTCATCAAGGGAGGCAAGCGACTGATGAGAAAAAAGTAGCCGAGGTGGTTAACTATAAAGTGGTGGTCGATCTCATCGGAGGATACGTCGAACATGTTCACGCCAACATCCGCGTCTGCGACAATCTTGGGATCTCACCGATCTACGCATCCGGGAAGACAGGTGGAAATAACATACGATGTCGTCGAGACGCTTCTCTTCCTCGCGAATCTTGTCCCCACCTTAAGGTTCTTGAGATTGTCGAGGTCACATTCGATAAAACAGACGTCCGCCTTGTCGGAGATAGCCTTCTTGATCTCGGTCATGGCTTTGTCGCCGTTCTTGACCTTGTGGGACCACGGGGGTGCGACTCTGCAAAAGCGCGAGCGACTTCATAGCCTACTCCTACGATCCCGCCTGTGACAAGTACGGTCTGCGGGGTAACTCATGAATGAAAATGAGTCGTCGTGGTGTACCCTTTCTTGTATGGGATCTGTAGCAATTGTGTTTTGATGCATTGTTCAGACGAGTGGTTGGAGATATGAAGTTGGGAATGTTCGATTCTTTTGTACCAATACTGGCGGGAGCCATCCGGCGATGTCTTCGAAATGACATCCGACAATACCGAGCCTGCATGCTTGCCGATACACTCAGACCTCGAGTGGTCTTGGAGAATGAAAATGTCGACATTGGCAAGTGCCGATACGTACATACATATCATATGTCAACTCCCCACAAACGTTTCGCCATCAGCTTCAGGAGTGCATCCTTTCCCGGTGTGCCAACCACACAAGCGACATCTGTAGACCCGCCAAGACTATCGTCGTGTACCGTCGGGTGGCCCAACCATGCATCAGGACCCTTGCGGATTCCTTCAATCTCCATTTCAACTTGAGCAGGGATGGCGGTAGACTCGAGGAGACCATGGCGTTGACGGGACTGCTCTAAAAGAGCCTGTACTTGGGATCGGTTGGCACCGGGGGCATATGCCGTCTGATCTTCCCTTCGATCAACAACCAACATGCCACGAGTGACTTCACCCGTCCTGGGGCCATACATTAATTCGTTTTTGCATACATCGGATTCGACCTGTACCTTTCAATATCAAACTTGCGTTTTGCCGCCGTCCAGCCAGGTGATAACCCCGGTAGCGCATTCTTCTCGACGACTGTTTCCGGGGGGTTTTCGATGGCGCACCAAACTGCAACCACATCATGCAGTTCTAGAACATCCTTCCCGAAACCGACCATAATTTCCCTCGTCCGTTCGCAGACCGAGCTTGTAAAGTGAATTAAAGGCGGCTTGCCCGAGCTGATGGAAGGCCTGAGGGTGGAGTCGAATGTAGGGTCGACGTTCTGGATGTAGAACGGAAACGAGAGTTCGTGTGGGGTCGTAGTATCTAACGTGGCCAAAAGAACTCTTTCTAGTGGGAGACCACTCCCTGGGATCACGGGGCAGAGCAACTCCTTTGCTGCGAATGGGTCTGCGAAAAAATTGACTGCACGCATCAGTACTGCATATCTTGGCATGCCTAACGGGATGATATCTTACATTCTGCGACGGGGGAGGTGTTTCCTGGGACATCCAAGGCACCGCCCATCATAACGACTCGACCAATTCGCGTTGATAACGTTCGATGATGCTCGCGATTTAGCATGGCAAGATTTGTCGGGGGCCCGAGAACAATGTATGTAACGGTTCTCTCTGGCCGTGACATGATGAGATCGAGTGCAACATCAACTGCGGATTTCGTTGTCGTAACAAAATTTGAGTCAAATTGAACATTCGTGTCAGAGGAGACATTCAAGTCAGGGTGACGAGTGGTAATGTTGCTTAGACCATCCCTGTAGGACGTTGAAGCAACCCACAACGCCGTTTTGAGATCAGAAGCTCACTTTCCATGGAAATACTGAGCGAAGTGGAGGTCACCGTAAAGTGGGCATTGAGGGCCAAGAGCAACGATCGGTGGGATATCTGGGGTGTAGTTTGGGAACCTTTCCTTATCCTCCGGGTGTGCAGCGACGTGACGACCAACAGCCTGGTATAGCTTAAAAATGTTCGCACTGTCGAGAAATCACAAATATCTGTCGAGAAAACGCTGGCGAGATAGTAGAACAACCCACTATGTTGCGTGAGCATCGCTGTTGCCTGTGGCCCGGAATTGGTTTTGGCCATATACTAGCAGCTCGTTAGCCACGCACCAAAAGAGACTATGATGGCAAGGATTTCGAGCTCGGGGGAAGCGAGCGCTAATAGACTGGATGACTACATCTCAGAGCTGTGTATTACCACATGGGACATAAAACCCGAACATAGCTAGGACATCGTCTACACCAGGGTCTGTGTCAACTTGGCTCCTGTGTTAAACGTATAACGCAAATGGACATCGGCCTGTGCTCACTGATGACTGGCGTCCTCGGTCGACGCAGCATACCTATCCAGAAGGGATTTAAGAGCTTATGGGAAGTGTCTAAGCAGAAGAAGGGTAAATTTGAGTGGCGTTGGGTGCATCGGTGGCTGACACTGCTGACGAATACATCTTAAACGAAATCCAATTCGGATAAACGGCTGCTACCTGGGAACTGCAGGGTCGTTAGCATAATCGAACGGAATAGGTGCAAAGAGTCAGAGATCTTGGTGGAAAGTGGTCTCATCGGGCGAACCCTCTGAAGTAGCAAATATTAAAGAAATAACATCATGCTATACTAATCAAGTAGAGCGGACACTCACCAGGTACATGAACGGGGTTGAGAAGGAAACAAAGTATTGAGACCGAAGAAAAGCAGGGCGGGAATAGCCGAGAAACTGTACAGCTGAGTCACGGTGGCTGTCACATCACGGAGAAAGTTGTGTATGTGGTGACGCGACGTCGAGCGACTTTAACAACGATGGCAGAATCACTGCGTTTCCTTGGCTCGCTGCCCGGCCACAAGGGGTGGGTCACCGCCGTTGCTACCTCCTCAGAAAATCCAGACATGATCCTTACTGCCTCCCGAGGTATTTAATGTCTTCGAAACCCACCTTACTGGTCTTGATAGTCCATATCGCACACAGACAAGACAATCATCGTCTGGCAATTGACCCGCGATGAGGACGTGTACGGATATCCAAAACGAATTCTGCATGGACACAACCACTTCGTTTCCGACATCGTCATATCCTCTGATGGCCAGTTCGCTCTCTCCGCATCTTGGGATCACACTCTTCGTCTCTGGGACCTGAACACCGGCCAAACGACGCGTCGCTTTGTCGGACACAGTTCAGACGTCCTTTCCGTCAGCTTCAGTGCTGATAACAGACAAATCGTCTCCGGGTCCCGTGACAGAACCATCAAGCTCTGGAATACTCTCGGAGAGTGCAAATATGATATCAAGGATGATGGCCATACCGAGTGGTATGTGACCGCTAGTGTCCTCCAGCCCCTGTTTCGACTCTCTGCATAGGGTGTCTTGCGTGCGGTTTAGCCCCAACATCATGAACCCTGTCATCGTGTCTTGTGGTTGGGACAAGGTGGTCAAGGTACGGTCATTGAGTTCCTGAACCCACGCCATGATTCTCATTGATACAGGTATGGGAACTCTCCAAGTTCAAGTTGAAGACAAATCACTACGGCCACACCGGCTACATTAACACTATTTCGGTCTCCCCTGATGGTTCTTTAGCTGCATCAGGTGGCAAGGACGGTATCACCATGCTCTGGGATTTGAACGAGGGCAAGCACCTCTACTCCCTTGAGGCGGGCGATATCGTCAATGCCCTCGTTTTCTCCCCAAACCGTTACTGGCTGTGCGCTGCCACTGCTAGCTGTGTTAAAATCTTCGATCTTGAGAGCAAGTGCGTTGCTCTAGTTGTTTGTATAGAGTCCTGTGCAAACATCACCTTATTAGATCGATCGTTGACGAGCTCAAGCCTGAATTCGTAGACGTTGGCGCAAACTCGCGGGAACCCGAGTGTGTGTCGATCGCGTGGTCTGCTGACGGCCAGACATTGTTCGGGGGCTTCACTGATAACCTCGTCCGTGTCTGGACTGTCACTGCTTAAAATTTCATGGGAGGTGTACGAGGGAGGACGGGCGGTGGATTCCCTATGTATTCTCTCTCCCCTAGCCAGCATATCAAATCACTACGATCTTACCCTTGCAACTTACGTCGGTGTGCGAGTCACAACGCGGATAAATCAATGGGAAGTCGAACGCGTCAAATGCAACGTGCATTATTCTCCCTCGGCTTCCATCATGTTGCGTCTCCGCTCGTTAAAGTCCCAGCGATCAAGTCCCCCGAAATCGATCTTGATGCATCCTGAGGACAAGTTAACCTGAAGCTCGCAAATGTGTGATACCCGTGCTCGCCAGCTATCTCCTCTTCGAGAGTTGGATGAGCCTTACGAGAGACTCGCCGGAATTGGCGCGACTTACGTTGCCGTACCGTACATGTCTCCACTTTGGCTGACGACGCGCACGCATTGGTCCATGTTCGATTGGGTGTCATATATCCACACATGCTTTCCCTGATAGAATTCTTGCCACCCATGGAAGTCCACAAGCCTGTTTTGGGGACGAATGCGGTTTACCCCGTGAGGGAGAGCCGGGGAGGGACGGATATCGACATCGTTGAAGAGCCGCAAAACAGTAAGGTTGGAGGTGTTTGCAAGGAGCTCGCGCTCTTGCGGAAGAGATGGGTTTACGATGCGGAAGGTCGCTGGAGAATCTTCGTCTTCCTCATCGCTCTCGTCCTGTTCGTCCGCCGCATCATCGGGATGGAGAGGTTGTTTTGGCGCGTTTTCGTCTACACCGTCGTTTTCTGAGATGAATTCCTTCTCGCTCTCCTGAAGGCGCGTGCAAAATGTTGTCCAGGAGGGCTCATCGGAAAAATCGGTGCGGACAACGAGGCCCAGTGCAGGCACATCACGAGTAGCCACATCCAAGGGGTCGGCATCGGTGTCGAACTCCGCGGTGGACGTCGATTGTGGAACGACACCCTGTGAATCAAACTGACTCATCAACGCTGCTGGGAGTAACGTTGGGAGATGCCAGGGGAACCTACATGCCACGGCTGTCGTAGTGGGTCCGAACCACCTGACCCAACTGTGGCCCAGAACTGCTGGGCCATCCTCAGTCTCCACTTTCTCCGACCCTCTGCTGGGTATTGTCGCTTCGTTTCGGCATAGTTTCGCTGACAAGAGTCGTGAGCACCGATTCCTCCCCGTCGACACTTTTGCACTCACGACAAAATACGACACGAGAGGTGAATCAAGTGAGGACATCTCCGATCAAATTTGGTGAAGATATCACCGAAGTTCTCGAAACTGTATATGCCGAGCAGTTGCGGGCCGACCGTGGGTTGGATGACTCTTCGATGGACCCGTCCTTGGCAGCTAATACTGTAGATTGCTTTCAAATCCGAGTCTTGACCTGCCAACTTCCCGTCACCCGGGAATCTCACACCAAGCCGACAACGGACCGAGATAGTCCGGGTCCGGACAGATCGTGTCCGCATGATCACTTCGCGACCAAGCTGCCCCCACACCATCCTAACCAGACCTAACCCCAATTGTGTCTACTCGCCTATTCTGGTGGCTCCGCTCGCACCCATGTGGGCAGAACCTTACGTTACACCTCGTCGATTGGTCGCTGTTGTCATCGGCGAGCAAATCGGGTGCGAGCATCGTGGTACACCCCAGATTCTCGCTGCTGCGGATATGATGCCGGTCGACCGTCAAGCAGCGGAGATGACGGACCCCATCTCTGCCTGTAAGCCATATCCGCCGTTTCGGAACCGGGAGAACTAGGCCATCGATACAAGTTGCACGGCTGGGTTCCGGGGTATTGTTCTTGACCCCCATTTCCTTAATCAGCTTGGGTGCTTGCGCGAGAAATGGCACCTCCCAAGGGAACGACTGGTGCGTTCTGTCCTTTGGCGGACCAGAATCACTTTGATTCATGGTGTCGTTCAGGGTCTCAACTCAGCCGACGGCAATGGGTTTATGCCTTCGCCCTCGTGACGACGCTTTTCTTCACTTGTGAGTCGTGTCTTTACTCCATGCCGTAGAACCAAAGGCCTAACAAACTCGTTAGGGGGCTTTGCTTACGGTGTGAGAGTCGCTCCTCATCCTTCACAAGCTCGATGCAAACAACGGTCTTCGCTAGCTTCTTGATGTCCTTAACGCTCACTTCCAAACCGTGTTCGGTATAACGAAGCTGCAAAGTACCATGCTCCAGCTTGCTTATTTCGTGAGCAAGCCGGTATCCTGATATAGAATCGTGATTAAAGTGCTTCAGGGAGCGTACTTCGTTTGGGCACCCTTCGCGGGCTTTTTCGTGAGCCTTTCCCTCGATGAGTCCACATGTCATTTACCTTGAGCAGATGAAACGGATAGGATACAAGGTAACCCTCTCCAAGAAGAAAAATAGATTCCTGCTATTGATCAGACGGACAGAAAGGCATCCATGTTGGTTTGGGTCTCTATTCGCTAGGTGCCATATTCTTTTGGCCGTCTGCCAAGTTCGAGAAATATGGTGGATTTGTTGGAAGCACTTTTGTTATCGGTATGTCAATCATTCCTTATACGTGGACGTCATTTTGAACGAGCCATAATCGTCATATCAGGCTGTGGTCTCTACTCTTGAAGTGGCGGCAAATTCCTATATTTCAGTTCTAAGAACCCCCCAGTATGCAGCCGCCCGTCTCAACTTCAGTCAGGGCTTTCAAGGAGTAGCTTCCTTTTCTGGACCACTCATTGCAGCGCGGTGGTTCTTCACAGGTGAAAATGCAACCTCTCTTGGTACAGTGCAGTGGTGCGGACCGCGTGGCTATTCCGACGCAATCCAGAAGCTGATTGCAACATGTAGGGTTTATCTCGCCGTCGCTGGCCTTGGTGTCGTTCTCAACATATTATTCTTGTGTGTCGGCACTATCTTCCCTCATTCCCACTTGATGATGTTCTCCAGCTTCGCGAACTTACCTGAAATAACCGAAGATGCCCTTCAAGAGGAGATGCAAGACGTAGGAATGCAGGAAGAGCAAGGTCCATTCTGGAAACAGTACCGCTGCGTCTTTGGTTTCGTCGCCCAGACCGCCTACGTGTAGGTTTTTAACCGTTTCATCCCAACTTATGTCTCATGCAGCATGCAGTGGAGCACAGGTCGGTGTGGCCGCTTTTGCCGTCAACTTCTTCGTCGACCAAGGGGTTGGCATCAACCAGTCCAGAGCGAGCGACCTATTTTCCTTTTGCCAAATCACTTTCACCATTGGACGGTAAGGCATTCCATTGACGATCGACTCTACATTACATGATGGTGGTCCTCAGGTTCGTCAGCGTGGTGATCTTGCATTTTATCGACCCAGCGTTCTTGCTTGCAATCTATGGCTTCTTCTGTAGCTTGTTCGCTCTCTTGGTCTCACAGCTGCCAGGGTGGGGTGGTGTCGGGTGCATATTTGGCCTGTTCTTCTTCGAGTCTATCTGCTATCCATGTATCTTTACTCTCGGTACCAAGAACCTTGGCAAGTACGCCAAGAAGGGGTCGGGTTTGATCGTCATGGTGGGTACGTTCCGCTACACTTACTTGCCAGCTTACGAATTGGGGTTAGGGAGTTGGAGGTGGTGCTTGGTACCCGTCCGCACAGGGTGCATTGGCCGATTTGACGTACACTCGCCGGTCGTATCTTGTCCCGATGTCTGGGTACATCGCAATGATGTTGTATGCCATGTAGGTGTTGACGCATCGTCGACCGATGGTTGTTTCTAAGGCACCTCCTAGTGGTCTCGTTGTTGACCAGGCAAGAAAGTCCGGCTTCACGATCAGAAACCGAGACGAACTGTCCGAAAAGAGAGCAACGATGCAGAAAACCGTCCTATCTTCGACCATGCCCGCATTTCAACCCCCCCCAGACGCCCAGTTGGATTCCTGGGGCAAGTCTGAGAACGGGAGTGCAGAGAATTGAACCAGCTTATTCCGTGTTCCGAGAATTGACAAACCGGACGTGTACCAACTAGATTCCAACAAATTTCCATCAGACATTACTACCCAGCGAGCAATGGGTGAGCATGGAATTGGCGAGCCGGGCTAGACTGCCGAAGTTCTCGAACCCGCCAGGCGGTCTACGACCTAGAACAATTCCGTCACTGTTTGATTCGACGCGCGATCAGAGACTCACCGGTCGTATGTAGGGCAGTGATAAGAAGGTACCGACAAATGGGAGTTGTCTCAAGAACGTCAGGACGACGGGGAAGAAGTCACTAGTTGTAAAAATATGAGAGACACGTGAGGACGATGCTCAGCAAAATACCCTACCCAAAGAGGTTCAAGAATCCAAAGGTCTCTACGATCATTCCAATGAATGGGTATTTGAAAAACACGAGCGCAACGCCGCCGAGAAAGCATATCGTTCCACGCAATTTTTGCTTGCGAGCAAAGAAATAGAATGTCTTCTGCGGCCCAATGATGAGGGTGAGGCCAGAAAGGAACAGCATCTACGGCGGGAGTGCGGAGAGGCGAAAGGTGAGTATTCGAGTGCCCGGACAGGTTGGCGCGAGGATGCACTGACATTTCCGAGTGCAAGCAGAGCAGCGTCAAAGAAGAGCATTATTCCCAAGAACATGAACAGCGTTCCAAACGTCGTGAGCGCGACGCCGATCTCTGTGTATGACAAGTCGCGTTCAGCAGGCAGACGAGTAGAATTCAACAGAACGCCGACTTTGTGCATCAGAGAGCCACATTGTGGATGTGTTTTATGGTCGAAGGGCAAGTTGGGTGAGCTCGTCGTGTATGTTGGTGCTCAGATTTGTCGCGTGCGTCAAGCCACGTCACTGCCACCATACTGTAAGTCGTGGCACTTTCGCCCACACAAGTGGACAAGGCATCTTTGTCGACAACGTTCAGGACGTGTCCCCGTCGATCCAGCATTTCAGAACCTGATAGTATCTTTCTCCGTGAAGAGCAAAGTGTTGACATGTCGCAAAGCATAGAGAACAAATGACGGAATAGCCATACTCCAACTAGTACTCGCGACCTACCACAGCAAGATCGCCACCAAGACCATTAGGAATGTACGTACGGTATCATCGCCTGTAACAAATAGTATAACAATGTAGAACGGTCCATTGATGATGCAAATTACAATAGAAAGTATAGAGACTTGATAAATGAAGCTTTCGAGGGCCGTCCAATGTTTGGGTATCAAGAACATGCGTGCTCCATACGCCAAGGGGCGTGAAGCCATGACCCTAGTAAACCACACCACTTTCCCACTTCTGTTGTTCCCTGGCAGCAATAACCCTGTCATATGACTCCTTCAACGGGCTTCTATATGTGAGAAAGGACATGTGGGCGCTCAGATAAGGAGGCGGTAATAATGGATGGACTGCCTCCAAACTAACGGCGATGTTGGCAGGGGGAAATTTGGCGGTGTATTGCGGCGTAGATGGGCGGGTCGTCGGAAGGTATGCTAGAGAGGATAGCGCTTGGACAGATGACGAAGAATTAGAAGACATTGAGGAGAGTGTTCGATGGCGGTCGTGTGTTCTCCCGAAGAATTGGACCTGTGGTTGGCTCGGAAGCGTCGCTACCGAACGCACGGAAGAGACCGAAGTCCGACGATTTGGTGAAGACTGTGCGCACGTCGTCTTCACGCTAGACGGGGAGATTGATAATTCCTCAACCCGATCGCGACCTGGTGACGACGCAGGAGATGCTTCAGAGGTGACGGTCAATGGAGCAAGGGGTACCACTTTGGATGTCATGGGTACACCCTGGCCAAATGATTGCCCTCGGATCAGAGGGTGTGGACGTAATGGTACTTCCGATCTGCTGGTTGTAGAATGCATAGAGGGAGGCCGTGTCATCGATAGGCGCTTGTTATGCGTCCGATGAATGGGGGAAGCGTCCGCTGAGCGTGTCTCCGTGATGCGCGGTTCTGTGAAGGAAAGCTGTGTTTGAGGGGCTGGTTCTATATGACTAGATAGTGGCGCAGCCGCTGTTTGCGAAGCTTGAAGCCCACGTGCACCTGACACGGATGTCTTTGGCGGGGCTTCTGGAGCACGGATAGTGGGCACGCGAGACAACGACTGGGGCTGCGCCCGCGGTGTATCTGGACGTGGTACAAACTCGTCGACGGGTGGGTCTGTGGGTGTAGAGTTGCGTTGCTCAACGGGCGTCTGGCCGTTATCCGAACCAATGCTGTTTGGAGTGACAACACCGCTCTCGCTGGACACCCATTCGTCATCGTCATCCACGGGAGGGCTCGCAAGAGTGAAGCCTGTCCTAGTCTTTCCCTGCTGACGTTGGGTTGGGGGTGGTGCATAGCGGTGAGGCTGCAGGTGCTCTCTAGAAGTCACCCGTGCCGTACTGTTCACCCGTGGAAGGGGTGACGTATTCCGTGAGTGCGACTAGAAGGAGTGTAGCGAAAGAGAAAAAAAAAATAGGTCGGACCGTTGAAAAAAAAAAGAAGCCATCAAGAAAAACGTACGTCGTGTCCATAGCCGGTTTTTCTTGACCTTTCGGACTGCTTTGGCGGTACCAGATCCTTCTGAGTGAAGTGTAGATTGAGTGCAGCCTTGGAAGAACCGGTCGAGGATGAGCGGGAATGTGTGCGGGGGAGAGCAGATGCACCCGAGCGATGAGCCTTTGGCGCCATGGATGAGAGACTCTGGTCGGAATTGGTTCTCCGCTGTTTTGCCGCTTTATATCACCACACTGCTTGCTTATCGCGCTCGTACAACTTTCATACAACGCCCATCTCGACGAACGATAGGACGAACCCACTCTCAGGCCCACGAGGCAGTTAATGTCCCAGGCCCCTATGCGGTTTGATCAGCGCTACATGGCGATACGTCTTTCCAGACTCAAATTCTTGGCAGAACTCCCGCAAGGCTGCACTGCTAAGAGACGTTGACCAGTGAGCCTGGTGTTTCAGATACATCCACCGGTCGACACGCAATCCGCGGGGAATATCTATACAGCCCTGTACAAACGTGCTTGATGTCCGGCAATTAAATTCATGTAGTGTGTCTGATTAGATTAGATAGGCTGTGAATTCTTTAACTAAAATTGTGTTTGCATCAAACTCATCTCCAACCAGAACAGACACCATGGAGAGAGTCCACTTTGAACAAGAGCAGGCAAGTTGAGCGCAGGTTTCTCTTCGCAACCCGTCTCATGCAGCGACCAGATGCTCGCAGAGCTCAAGGACCTGGTCCAGAAAAGTCTTTTCACTCAAGTACGTCGCGTGGTAGCTGGCCGAGCACGCATTCAGTGCCACTCACATCTCGTGTTCTGTAGGCTGAAGTAAAACAAATCCTGAAAAAAAGGACCCAGTTCGAAACTGCCCTCGTCCGTCGAGTTGCAAAGAAGAGCGACTTTTTGCGGTATGCCGCATATGAAATGGGCCTTGAGCAGCTGCGACGAAAACGGCTACAACGGCTGAGTATGTGCCCGGATCTGGATCTTACAGTCAACGAAGCTCATGCCACCTTCCAGACCTTTCAAAGTCAAAGTCGACGATATCAGATTATGCACTCGTCCGCAGGCAGTTCCAAATATTCGAGCGTGCGCTCAAGCGGTTCAAGTCAGATGTCGGACTTTGGACACAGTACATCCAGGTGGCGAAACGCGAAGGAGCACGCGCTTTGGTGGGGCGAATCACCGCACGGTAAGGCCGCGCAACTCTTGGTCTGGAAACGCGACTTATCTCGAGGTGGCGCTTAGTGCCCTGCAACTCCATCCTCATGTTCCCTCCTTTTACATTTTAGCTGCATCACACGAGCTGTCGCACGTGTCACCTTCTGCCGCTCGCTCCTTGCTGCAGCGTGGGCTTCGGCTAAATTCAGACAGCGTGGACATGTGGAGAGAGTATGTTCGGATGGAACTCGGTTTCATTGAAGGGATGCGAAGACGGTGGAATGTGTTAGGAATTAACACAAAGGAGGACGATGAGATGCGAACTGGGAAAAGAGCCGAGCCCGGCATCGACATGGATGGCGATGACGAGACTGTCATCATTGATGAGCAGATGGAAAAGCCACCAGACGAGGTCGTAGCCGCCGAGAAGGGGGGCGACGAAGGTGAAGCCGCACGTAAAGCGATCATGGATGGTGCCATTGTCAAGTCTGTTCTGTCAAGCGCAGCAAAAGGTGCGTATTGTATGCTCTGCCCTTGGTATGAAAGCTTTATGAAGTTTTCCCTCAAGCATTGCCCGAAGTGGAGCTCTTTGTAGAACTCGAAGCGCTCATTCGCACTTATCCATGTCAGCTCCGTCTTCGCGCCACACTATTGGGCGAGGTCTATTCCCTCCTGCAAGAGGCGTTGCCCGATGATCCCCGTGCGATCCGAATGCATGCTACCCGACAACTTCGCGACTTTACCCTCCCAAAGGAAAGCGGCAAAGACATCATTGAAGGCGATTTTTGGGACGGCGAAAAGCTAGTCGACGCCCTCCAGTCTGCTAACGAGCGCCTTACAATGGCTGTTAAAGCGTCTCGGGGGACTTCCGTGAAGGGTGACGCCGGCGCGACCATTCGTCCCGATATATCAGAGATCTATGCTGACTTCGTCTCGGAATGGTGTCGATCTCCGACACTCGAGCCTAGCCTGGTATGTCAGATTCTTCATCTCGATCTTGTCTCCGGATGATCACGCTACGCCACAGAAACAGTACTTGATAGGTTCTCTACAGACTCTGGCACAGGGCCGCGGTGCAACGCCCACCTTGCAAGCTGCGCACATCCGTTTACTCTTGCATGACAACACATCGCCAAAGAAAGCACTGAAATTTGGCAAGAAGTACTCAGCCACCTCCACCTCTCCTGTTGTATGGCTTGCTCGGTTAGATGCAGAACATGCATGCGGCCAAGGTGACATCAAGTCAGCCTGGGCATCCGCACGCGCCGCAGTGGTTGCGAGTCGGGATACTGCCGGCACCGAAAAAATATGGTTGTGGGGACTTGACCACCCATCAACTAACACGCAGGGTCAGCAAGCTATCTACGAGGTAACACTCTCCTCGTCCACATGGTTCCGATCACTGACACGAACCTCTACACAACAAAAAGGAACTATTGAGTGCGAGTGTGAAGAATTTGGCTACACGGGCTATCCATGAGACCCTGCTTCTCCGATATGTTTCCAAGGTGGTGTACTCCCAAGGAACCGACAACGCTACGCGTCTCAAGCTCGTACGACATATATCCCGCGCGTATCTTCCCACGGCATCCGTCTGGGAACGCGTCTTTGGGCTTGAACATGCACACGACGACCTTGCAGACGAGTCACTTCTTCGTGCAATACACGAATACTGGCGGGCTATGGACGGCATTTCAGCAGCGTCAACCTGGGCTGGGTGGCTGATGGACCACGGGGATGGCAAAGGGGCGACACAGGTCATCTCGAATGCGATGGTACAATTGAGTACCGAGGACAAGGCCCGACTGACCGACGCGTGGAATTTGCGGCTAACAGGGAAACAAATGAAGGATGAGGACGATGTTTTTCAAGGAGAACATCTTCCGCCAACACTGGAAACAAGTTGATACCCAGTCACCATCCGCAGCGTTGCTCCGTTTGGGTGGTCGGCAGGATGCATATTCTGCGGACTAGATTTGCATGTCAAACAGTACACCGAGCATGATAGTTGGGCGGTAATTTGACATCATAGGCCGAAGTCGGCGCATCAAGTGCTAAAATGCCAGAATAGGACTGGTAATGGATACAGGAGCTGTCGTCTACTCGTCTGGGACTTCGATTTCGCCCGAGTTGATGCCGTCGATGATGTCGTGAGGAGGTCGACCATCGACCGTGCACCCGATGCTCTGCGCAGTTCCCAGAATCTCCTTTGCGCCACCGGCAAGGTTCTTTGATAGCGACTTGCTCTTCATCGTCCGAGCAATGTCGAAGATTTCGTCCAGCGTGACGTTGCCAGAGTGCTTGATGTTTTTCTCCTTTTTACGATCGCGAGGGGGCTCTAGAACACGGGTCAAGCATGCGAAACGGAGAGGAACAACATACGTACCCTTGAGAGCACGGATGACAAGGGAGGATGCAGAGGGCACGACAGAGGCAGTCGCCTGTCGGTTCTGGATCGTGAGTTGGACGGTCACCCGTAGACCCTTCCATGCAGACGTCGCTTTCGCGATGTCTTCTCCGACCTTTTTGGGCGACTAGAAGGGTCTCAGCGCGAGTCTCTGAGCACACGACAAAGTGAGTGACGTACCAGACCAAGAGGACCGATTTTGGGGGCAAGGGCAGACGAAGCACCGACTTCACCGCCGGTTGCTCTGAGATAGATGATTTTGACTTCGGTGGGGTCCTGTGTGACGGTGAGCATGCGGCGGAAAACAACGGTGAGTGCTCACGAATTTGGGGGCCATATTGGTGAGGGCAAGGCTGGGATAGATGAGTATGGGTGGCTGATATAATAAGGTTTAAACTCCGTTGTTGTACTGTACAGGAGGATGCCGACGAGCCGAGTTGTGTTTGGACGGGTTTATGATATGGACTTTGGATTGATGGACGGGTCCTTTTATCCGCAAGACAAGCAGGCGGTGAGTGCGATGGGTGTATGGACACCGCAGGAAGGGTCGCTTTACCCGCTGCATTCGAACACGCAGACATAGATAATCTTGCTTTGCTGATAGGTAATCACTCTCTGTCGTCGGTGTATCGTTCATGGTTGATGTCTAAATGCTACATCGAAGCTGATATGCTTGAACGATTGATCGCGCATAATGACCGGATACCCTTGCTGCCGTATGTTCTCCCGATGTTGACTTTCCTCGGGCTTCTTTGATCCTTTCATTCATCTAGTGAAAGCCTGACCCGATTTCATTCGAGATCGGCGCCTACAATCACCGTGCTCGATTACCTTCGGCGCATCATCAGATTCACAAAGGTGGAGGTCGGTCTATTCTCCCTCTCCTGCCCGGTCCTGTCTAAAGTCTCTCCCAAGAAATCATGCCTACTTCTCACCCTCCACTACGTCGATCAGATCTGCGCACGCATGCCCCTTTTTACGCTGTCTTCCCTCACTTGCCACCGATTCATCATCGCTTCCATCACCGTCTGCAGCAAGGGCCTATGCGATACGTTCTGCACCAATAGCCTCTACGCACGTGTGGGCGGCATTCCCGTATCCGAACTCAACGTCCTCGAACGCGAGTTTCTCCGTATGATCGATTGGCGATTAACGGTTAGCACGTTTCTCCTTGACCCAACTTTCATCTCAACCTCTTCCCCCATCATCCCCATTCTACTTCCCCCCTTTCCTTTCAAAGCCTCTCGCACCTCGTTCCAGTCTTGACATGTCTTGATCCTTTTTTTTTTTGCCCTCGCTTTCCTCTTTGGGCCGTTCGCTTCGGCGTTTTCGTCAGTGCACGCATGAAGTCCTTCAAGAATACTACGTCAACCTCGTCCGCACCGACAGCAGTGGGCGGTTTTTCATTTCGGGTTCGCCGTCCTTGGCGGAGAGCTCGGTCTCCTCGGAAAGCGATCTGGAGAGCATGGCGTCGCGGTCGCCGTCCCCCATGCAAGGCCGGTCGTCGATAGACCGCCGCGTGCGGCGCATGCGCTCCCCATCCCACCACGAGCCGTCGACGATTCTCATCAGTACGTCGACGCTCACGCCACGCTCACCGCAGGTCCCTACTCTCGAACAAAACATGGCGTTTGCAGATTTGCAGAGCTCACTTGCGGGAGAGTCGGGCATTCCCTTTGTACAGCGCTAGATGACGGGAGCATCATCATAGAGGAGCAGTTTACGTTCACACTGGTCAGTGGTATAGTTTTGCGTCACACTTGATTTAGAACAACCGCACTGTATATGCACCAGAAAACAAACAAAAAGACCTGGATGGATGAAACAAAGGAATGACTGCGATTTACAGTATTTGCTATGCTAGTAATGTGTTATCAATGGAATGAGTTCAATAGAGAAACGTTACAGTCCTGTTATCTGTCGGGGGGCAGTGGCAAACAAGGAGTGGTCTGGGATTTGTAGTTTTTCATCAGAGTCACGGACTCAGCGAAAAGGAAAGGAAAGAAAAAAGAATAAGGTGGATGTCCTCCTGTGCAAGAGCTGAGCACACATCAACACGCCAAACAAGATTGGCTTCGCGCCCCAAGTATGGCTACCTAACAATACATGAACGGGAGCGACAGCGAACAGCACAAACCGTCATGTCACATTCAATGTCAAGAACCTGCATCATGCACAAAAGGAAAACCGCACATGAGCTCCCAATCAAATGGACATCCGGGGCCACGGACAGAAGAAGCGCGAGGAAATAAAGCGATGGAATGCCTATGTGACTAACATTACATTTACCGCCGCAGAGCGGAGAGCATCTTCGCCAACGCATTGATCTGGCCCTTCTGAACCTTCTTCGGCGCACCATCGCTACCTGTTTCGCTGACGTCACGAGCACCATCGAGGTCAGTGGTAGAGGTAGCGGCATCGCGAAGTTGATGAACAGCCTGCTTTTGGGGTGCACCTGGCCGCTCACAGATCGTGTCGAGTTTGGTATCTTTGGGTTTGCGAGTACGAGGCTTGCGTTGAGGGGGTTGGCCAAAGATGTCTCCGACGGGATTCAGATGTTGTTGACGCGGCAACTGGTCCAACTCCCAAGGTACACCAGATAAAACTAAACGTCGACGCAATCAATATGCACGGCAGAACTGACGGCCGCGTAAAACCCACTTTTGACATTCCTGGGGATAGCCTGCTGATCCCCATTATTTCCGAAACTCTTGTTGCCTCCATTCTGACCCGACGTCTTGGTTTGCGCCCTCCAGCTCCCACTCGATACACTCGTTGCCATCGTACTGATGCTCCGTGCGCTCGAGTTGCTGTATCGTGTGAACGCACTCGTTGACGTGCTCGCGCTTGAAGTCGTTGACATCGAGCTGCGCCAGTTAGACTTGTTGGCTGAACTGGATAGCATCGAGTTGGAAGAAGCGAACTCTGGACCTGCCCGAACCGATGGAGGTGATGCGCCACGAAGTCCCCTGTGCTCAAGGGAAATACTGTTCTGACCATGCCCCCAAGTATTCGAGCCACAAGGCTGAGGCTGCCGACCGCGCGCCCAGGTGACCGCTTCGTCTGCAGGAGACCTTTGGGGTGTGAGCGGCGTGCGGGTGTAAGGCGAATAAGGGTGTGTTTGATGACTGGTACTATGGGCAGGCGTGCTGTGAGGGGCAGGCACTGCTGACAACCCCATAATCAGATTCGTCACATTATTGGCCGTGCCCGGAGCTGGTTCGTCCACGGAAGGACAATGCCCCTTGCCTCCGAAGGAAAGTTTCCACTTGGAAGCCTTCTTCGCGACGGCAGGTGCAACGGGTGGAGAAACGGGCGAAGCTGGCGCGTCCGTAGCAGCAGGGTGCGACTCGACCAAGACAGTGGGCGCCTTGGAGGATGCGATGCTGGCCGCACGACTGATATCGAGGACTGGTGATGACACAGAGCCAGGGAGTGGCCGCGAGGAACGTGACGCCAGACTTATCTGTCTTGCCAGGGTTTGTGAGGCCGAAGCAAGCACCTCCAACGTCTCATCCACAGCACCATCGGCAAACTGTTTACTCTTTCTCGCCCCACGACGACCACGTTTCTTTGTGGATCGGCTCCGTCCATCTTCCAAATCGTGTCCAGGTTCCAGATTCCGCTCGGGTTCGACATCCAACTCATCGGCTCCTTCGACCTCTTTGATGACCTCGATATGAGAGGGGGTGTGGATTTCACTCTCCGTCTCCTCTACCACGGAGACGTCCAGGTCGGGCACTGTCTCCAAGGCCAATCCAGCCTTTTCAAATGCGGGACCAAACGAAGGAGCGCGTGACAAACTGCGTGAATGAATGACTGGTGTTCGTCCCCCTGCGCGAGACGAAGGACGGCGTGAGGGTGGGCATGACGATAAGGGGTGCCCCAGGGTAATTGAAGACGTGGAGACGACACGCTTGTGGCCAGCAACGGGGCGACTGAGGGTCGGAGGCTCGGACAATAGGGCAGGTAGATCCTTTATCCAAATCCCGAACTCGCATGCGGTGACGGGGGTCGTCGAGTTTGCAGATAAGGAGGACGAAGCAGAAGGAAGACAAAAAACGCGGGTGGTAAGAAATTCAGCCACGGGAGTAGTCATGCCGGTAAAACGTTGCATAAAGAAGTCGGAACCATACTGACAAAAGAGATTGAAGGATGAGCAGACTTCTTGAGCAGTATCCGTCCAAGGATTGTAATGATACAACCTAAACGAAGATTTATTGATGAAGATCGAATTTTGATGTTAAGGGAACATACATGTTGATCAAAACGATACCGAGAGACCAGACGTCGGCGGGGGCAGGCCGGTACGTCGGTGCACAGTTGTTCCTGCATTCGTAGCTCATATAAGGAGCGCTTCCGCAGTCCATGTCAGAACACTCCGCCTCGGTGGTAGAAAGGCCAAAATCTGTCAACTTGACGATGACACGACGTTCACCGTTGACGAAGCCATCCGTGACGATGAAGTTCTCAGGCTTGATATCGCGGTGAAAAACGCCCTGGTCGTGACAGGAGGCGACCGCATCACACATCTGGGAAAACATGCGGGAAATCAAGCGCAGACGAGTGGAACTTAAGAGCTGAGAAGGATGGAGGGACGCGAGAAGGGAAGGGGTCGGGGGAGTACGCGATGGCGAGGATGGGACACCTTCTGAGGCGATTGGAGTCGGCTCGTAATGATCACGTGCCTGCTCGAGGAAGTAGAATAAATCTTCGCCGGGAACGTACTCCAGCAAAAGGAGGAGGAAGGCCGGTGTCTCGAACGTGCGATAAAGGGTGACGATGTTGGGGTGAGGACGAAGAGACTGATGGATAGTGACCTGTAGGAGAGTATGAATTCTAACGCATAGATTGGGTTCCCACGAGGGCTGACCTCGGTCATCTGGGCAGCAAGGGCCTCCTGATCGAGATTAGCTTTGCTGAGACACTTGAGGGCAAAATCGCGACCATAGGTGATGTAGGTCTTTGAGCAGGTGGGTTCACCAAAATCCAGGGAGCCACAATGGCCATCATCGGAAGGCTGTGCACGAGACAGGACCTCACGGACGAGATAGACGACGGCATATGAACCGGTGCCGAGTTTGCGAACGACCTCGAACTCGTTGGCTAGACCGAAATTGGTACTGTCGTTGAAGACAGGCGCAGAGGAAAGCCGGATCCGATGACCTTGCAGGGGAATACCTTGACCGATGAAGTCTCCAGGGGCGAGAACGTCTTCGATGGTGGAAGAACCTGAAGCGGAGCGACGGGCAGACGAGGCCGCAGACCTCGGGATGGGGGCACGACGGGAAGAAGAGGAAGGGAGGGGGAGGGGGACGGAGGCAG